>CM055063.1:5139331-5193561 GCA_029204045.2 Tillandsia leiboldiana | reverse complement strand
AGGAACACAATCGTGATTTTTCTGAGATTTAGGACCTCACATACAATGGTGAAATTCCTCGTGGTTGCGTGTGAATTATAAAAACAGCAAATCGGTTTTGAGGACTTGTAGTAGTGTTACACGTAAACATCGCTCCACAGTGTTCATAGATGTAGCGGGGTATTTTCTGGGTATTACCCAGTTTTCCAGGTGGATTGTCACGCCCCGGGGTCGAAAATGCGACCCGGCTCGCCAAAAGATCCGCCACCCTATGCCAAACCCGCATAGGTGAAGCGTCCTACCTGCAAGAAAAGTACTACAGCTAAACAGATATCAGAGCTATAAATAAAAATCTGCTGTATAACTAAATCAATCACTGTACAACTGGATAAACACAACAATGTCCGTCTCCCAAAAATGATAATCATGCAGGAATCCTCATATACAAACTCAGAACTCAACCGGGAGGTCTCCAATAAAACAATCAGTGTACAGGCTCTCAACATAAACAATCCTCACTACAACAGTCTCTCAAAGGAGGAAAATAAAAAACTAATCTACTGAAGCTCTCCTCTGAAGGGGTACCGCTACACTCCAACGACGGGTAGGGAACTAGCTCGCGACTCCCTCGCCTCGGTCAGAAGGATCAGCAACAGGAACAACAGGAACCGGAGTAGAAGTTCCGGTGGGAAAAGACACCACGACGGGTGTGAGAACTACGTCCCAAGTAGTTCTCAGTGGGTGCCGCCAACAAGCCCGACGGTCTGCCCACTAAGTCCACTAGAGGCATAAAGTACAAAAGCAGTGCTGTAAGGAAAGCTGGGAAAAGTAAACCTACAGCTACTATGGCCTCTATCTAGATGCTCAAGGAGTGGGACAGAAAGAACATGATGCCACAACTAACTCTCATCTCTGATCACTCAATCTGAACTGACTGCCTCCTCGGGTCCAGTCAAGCCTGCGCCAACCTACTGCCGTTACGTCCCTGAGGAGCGGACTTACGTAGGATCTACTGCCGTTACGTCCGGAGGAGCGGACTTACGTAGGACTACTGCCGTTACGTCCGGAGGAGCGGACTTACGTAGGGCGTCCATGACTGCCAACACCAGCACAGCCAGAGGGGACAAATGCAACGACAAGTCGCGATAGAAAAGCTCAATCTCACGCCGGTATAACACCCGGTCTCGCCTACTCCGAGTGGCACTCGAGGGGAGCGACCCGCTCGAGTAAAAGTAACCCATCTCAAGTATCTCTGTCAAGCTCAAATGTGGCTCATGCAGGCTATGATCCACGATCAAACAGATCGGTAACTCCAAGCTCAAAGCACAACTCAGTCGGAAAAAGAACCTCGACTCGAACAGGAATAGCCCAACACACTCTCACAGCTATGTCGGAGAACCCTCAACGACTCAATCTGATAAATGCACAACCATGGCTGAGTCGGGAAACCTCCACGACTCGATCTGCCAGAACCCCAAGATCCTCAAGGCTAAGTGGGAGAACCACCTCCACCACTAAATCAGAGAACAACCTCTAGATCACACTCTGCCAACTCATGGCACCAAGTCGCATCCACTGCGAGAAACTGTCTCAACAGGCCAAACAGGCCAAACGTCGCATCTACTGCGAACAAGCCTCGACAGGCCGACATCGCATCCACTGCGAACAGCTGACTCAACAGGCCAAACAGGCCGAACATCTCAACCACTGACCCAATGAAGGGTCCGGGAACACCGAAAGACTAGAACCTACAACCCAAATCAAACAAGAACAGGCTCTAGGCATAGCCTCTCGTTGTTCTCGTCCCAAGAAAAGGCAGACCTTAGAACCCAGACCACTCGAATCATCTCGGTGGGTAATTTATAGGAAAAACTGTGACATTTCTACTGAAGCCATCCGATCTGTAAGAAATCCATATTTAATGATTTTTAGTTCTGCTTAGGAAAACAGTTGAAACCAAGTTTTATATCTAAGCCTCGAAGGGCTAATGCCTTCGTCCAATCAAACAGGAACAGACTCAGGCGACCCTACGATGCTTGGAAGAAAATATTTGGTTGACAAAAATCATATGTGTGTCCAAAAAGGTTCTGGGTTTAAGGTTCTGCTAACACTGATCTACCGCTGCCACTAGCACAGCGGCGACAGATAAAACAAGAAAAATAAAACATCTCGGGACCGCCGTCTACCCAAACGGCTCCCGCTACAGAGAACAACCAACTACATCTACCAGACGCCACTCTGCTCCCAAGCACGAGTGTAACATGCATCCCACACTAAAAGATAACTCCTGACCACTCGGCCCACTACCCGGGCGAGGAAGAACACTATGTCCAGGAAAGATAGAAGTGTGGATGTCTAAAGCAGAAATAACCCTAGCCCAAGTGAGGGTTTCCTACCAGTCTGGTTACACATGCAATCATATGACAGGGGTGCTAGGTCAAATTCCAAGATAACAATAATCAACAGCTTGTAGGGAAGGACAATAAATACATGATGATCTATCAACATCAGGAACATCAATTCCTAATCTAGCATGCTATATAAAACACATCTATAACATGCAAGTCCTACACAGATAGAATTAATGCACAGTCCATAGGTCGTGAAGACAAGGCCACCCACCTGAAAATGCTAACTGTCCGGAGTCGCACAGCTGAGAAAGTCCAGAAACAGATATCTCTACACACCCACCAATCCAACAATACAGGAACAGTGATCAATACCTCCTGGGTACAAAAAACAACCCAAAGTTACACTTAATTCCATAAAATCCAAGCATCACAAATCTGCTGGGAACAGTCCCCTTAATGCGAAATTTTTACCTGTAAAACGAACTCCAAAAATTCCAATAAAAATATCACAGCGAGCGTCTCGTCGAGACCTTCGAAATGGGTACCTGCACGCCCAAATCCGAGCCCCGTAGGCCGAGTTACAAATTCCACAGTACAGGTGCGCAAACACTCACAACCACACAACTGTAAACTCAAACACAGATAAAAAGGGGAATAGTATACCTTCGGGCAAGCCTCAAAAAAATCCCAGAAAAATACAATGATAATCCTTGCGACGAGTAGATCCAAAAAGTGTATAGGCTCATCTCGATCCGACACTCGGGTGCGGAGATAAAATTCGGCAAGGGGCCGCTGTCCAAAAACTCCACCAGAAAACAGCGGCTTAGAAATGCTTCGAAAACCGTGTCAAAAACTCTGAATCCAGCAAGATGATCAACACGAAAATCGAAGACGTACCTCTCATGATTCCAACGCCGCAGAAATCGTCCAAAAATACTGACGGAGTAGCTCGGTAGACCTCTCAGATCAAACTGCGACGATAACGGGCCTCCGATGAAAAATCGCCACACTGCGCTCCGATGCCGAAGTCGTCGATGCCGCGGCTTCCAAAAAATCCGGGCCTCCGCCAGAAGATGCGCAAGATGAAGATCTCCAACTTTGCTAAAGGGCCATGGGCAGGGGAGCTCGGGAAAGGGGGCAAAACTCCCCCACAAGACAGCTATTTATAGGCCCAGCCCGAAAATCCGAATTTTGGACTTTTGGCCCAAAGTTTCGGGCGCTGGCACTTCCGGGCTGCTACAGTAACGGGCCGGGGCCCGTTACTGTCACGCCCGAAATCCCCAAGGCCCGCCACGCGTCCCAGTCCTGCTCCCCGCACCGGCGCACGCACCGCGACGAACCACGGGACGCCACGTGTCGCGACCAGAGGTCGTGCACCGGTGCGCCCGACCAACCACGGGGCGCCACGTGGCGCCCCCGACGCCTCCGACCGCGCCCACGCCGCGCCCACGTGCGCCCACGTGCGCGGCCGCGCCGCCCACGGCCCCGTGCGGGCACGCATCCCGAGGCAGACCCTGCCGCTGCGTGGACCGCGCGCACCAAGACCCGCCAACAACCAGCCGCCACGTGTCCCGCTCCGGTCCACCGTGCACCGCGCCATCCCGTGGACCGCGCCCACTGCGCCCGCCAACCGGGAGGCGCCACGTGGCCAGCGCCCGGGTGCACGCCTCCGCGGTGGACCGCGCACCTCCGCCGCCGCCAGCCGCCGCGCTCCGCCGCCCGCCGCCGCCGCCGGCGCCCCTCCGGCGGCCGGAACAGTACCAAAATCCTCGAAATGCGTGTTTTCGCATCCGGACTCCGAAAAAAATACAATAAATAGTCCATCTTGACCGTTTTCGCGCGCTGAATCCAAATCCGAAGTCCGATTTGCCAAATTCCTCTTCTAAAATTTGCCGAAAATTTCCGGAGAAGTGTTCTTTACTCAAATTTCGCGCTGAGTCCAATTTAATAACCATTTCGCGCGAAACCACATCAAAACATCCGACGGGGTCCTCCGATCACTCACGTGATCCAGTATACACCCGGAGTCCATCACTTGAGTCCAAATTGGTGCAGAAACACCGTCGACATGCCACATAGGCCTCCAGAAGCTGCTAATCGCACTGTAAGCCCTGCGGAGATCTGGGTCACCACATCCTCCCCCACTAAAAGAAAGTTTCGTCCTCGAAACTAGCTCAACCCAAAAGGTGCCACAAAACAAGGGTAGGTACATAACACTGCCGTCTCCAGCTCTCAAGTCACCTGTCACTCCCCGTGATTACTCCACAACAACAACAACAACCGGTACGGCATGGCCCAAATTGCATAATTCTCTCATCTCATGAGCCAGAATTTGCAACGGCATCCCTCGTACCACAAGTACTCGCAGATCTCAAAGGAAACGAGTCATCACGGGCGAGGAATCCACAAGCCTAACACCCTGAGCTGAGACGTGGAAGGAAAAGGCTGGGGGGAAAAGAGAGAACAACAATGTAGCACGCACCAAAACCGCTCCCTAGTGCCAGCTCAACCAGGCGATCCGAAACATACCCCATACGGTCGTCCAGAGAAAAGAAGCCCTAATCGGCTAGGGTCCCCGCTCAACACTCTCGGATCCTGACCAACCGCAGGGACTGCTTCACCGCAGTGTACCGTCAAAAGGGACCCTCAGGGACACAACCTCGAGCCCTGTTCCTCAACGGTCCCACCCAGCGCCAACTGTGGAACCACTAAACTCAACCCCGAAAAGCTATCCGGCTCCAGGTATCCGCCACCACAGTGGCCCTGTCGCGGTGATACTGAATGCTCAAGAATAACCCAATGGTAACTCCACAGCCACTAAGGGAGGCACCACTAACACAAAGGTCCATCCCCATCTCTGGCAAAGCTGCAATCGACGCTAGTACCAGTCTCATCATCCATTCGCCATGCTCTCCTGGCACTGCGAAATCCAACAGGCTCCTCACCTCAACAATAAATGTTGATCTCAGCCAAACTCAAATAGCATCCCACATTGGCCGGAAATCCACCGCCGCTCCTATGGCTAACACAATGTGACCCAATAAGGTAAGCTCTAAAGCTAAAACTTGTATCTCAATAATCTGGCATACAGCTTCATCCACACAGCATGGTAACACATCCACCAGTGCTCCCTCATGCTCCCAGCTGCTCAGGGAGTAGATCATAGTATCCCTGGAGGATCTAGTACCAAAGCAATCAAGTACAGCTGGAGCACAATTCCTCAAACCAAAAGAGTGGCAGGGCGCTAAATCAATCCAATTGGCCTTACTAAAACATAATGCCCCTACCGTGACCTGAACACCATCTTGGCGAAATACTCAGCCGTAAGATTCCAAAATCTGTACCTGCATCAATCGTACAACTGCCGGAGTATAATTCCATCAAAAGGTCCAGAATAATACTTGGACCTGTCTACACTCGACCCATAAAAGGCCCTCACAATCGTGTATCAACGATGTGGCATCACCACCGTATATCAACGGCGTGGCACTAGGTCAAACAGACCCCTCGATCCATCAGATCCTGCAACTGCGCCATCAGCTCTCACCAGCTCTACTGGCAATATCCAATGAGGTGCTGCCGAGGGTGGCGCGGTTCCCCGAACCACGCCAAACTCAATCTCTATCTCCCTAACCGACGGCATTATCAGCAGCTCAGGTGAAATCACACCCGGAATCTCGTGGCAACAGAGATATCTTTGGGTCCCGGTGCCGCCGTAAGCACCTCTCACACTGTCGCTATAACCAGTGTGCTCTAACGACCTCAACAACCAAATCTCCTCTCGTCTGCCTCGCAGAAGGTCAAAGTCCTCACCTTCCGCAGTCTAACAAATCCACGCTACCGCTGCGCCACTCCGATATAGAGGTTGATGCTGCCATCGGGGTCCACCCGATCTCTGGCATCTCGGGAACCCGTTATCCAGGAAAAAAATAAAATCAGAAATATCTCTGCCGGCCGATCTGTCCTCCATCACCCGGCGCCAAGCGCCAATATCCAGAACTCGCCTCTGGCGGCAGATCCCTATCCCAAGGAACTGCAGCGCCATGCTCCATACACAATGCCTACCCATCGAAGCGACAATAATCCAAAACGGAGGGACCAACTACACTGAAATGTATCCTAGCGCAAACCATTCCCCGTCAAACATATCCTATGCGCCTCAACCCTCGGAACCTGGAGCGTGCAGTTCAACAATTGCATAAACTCCCTAGCACAGGGAGGCTCTCCGAGAGTCTCTCCATCACCACCAACCCCAATTCTGCCTACAAAGGCTCCAACTCAAACCTATGAATCGGGATGGTTCAGACTGCCGGGACTGGCTCCATCGATCAATGATGTCCCTAAGCTCAGCTACTATCCACTATCCACCCTGCCTCGGTGCCTCGGCACTGCTCGTCGGCACGGAGGGGGCTGCTCGCTCCATCGGCGCCACTGGTACAACTGAAGATACCACTGCATAGGAAGAAAGTACTGGAGGACACTCAAGCGGTACTGCCACTGGCTATGCTCTCTGCTCCAACAAGCGCATCAAACGTTCCATGGCTTCTTCCTGGCATCGGACAGCCTCCGACGTCTGTGCCATCTGGATCCATAACTCTTGGGTCTCGCTCTGCTCTGATAGCTCTGCCTCCCGCTGCTCGGGTTACTAATCAGATGCGGAAAGCGCATTCCTCACAGCACGACGTCTCACAAGCATCGTAGACCACTGCACAATAACAAACATCAGGACACAACAACCATACGACCCAATCCAGCGAAAGTCTAAGACATGTTATCAATTCCACAGCATTATGTTGTCTGCAGCCAACATAATCGCTTAGGAGCCTAAACATGCCAATCACTCATCCCGTCTCTTGGGAGAGGTACAAACTCGATCAGGACTCTCGCTAAAAGTCACGACTCTCACGTGGTCATCCTAATGTCCAACCACAAGCCTAGGGTTTCTAAGTCCTCAATGACCTACAACCTAGGCTCTGATACCACTCTAATCTGTCACGCCCCGGGGTCGAAACTGCGACCCGGCTCGCCAACAGATCCGCCACCTATGCCAAACCCGCATAGGTGAAGCGTCCTACCTGCAAGAAAAGTACTACAGCTAAACAGATATCAGAGCTATAAATAAAAATCTGCTGTATAACTAAATCAATCACTGTACAACTGGAAATAACACAACAATGTCCGTCTCCCAAAATGATAATCATGCAGAATCCTCATATACAAACTCAGAACTCAACCGGGAGGTATCTCCAATAAATACATCAGTGGTACAGGCTCTCAAT
Source organism: Tillandsia leiboldiana (assembly GCA_029204045.2). Lineage (NCBI taxonomy): Eukaryota > Viridiplantae > Streptophyta > Magnoliopsida > Poales > Bromeliaceae > Tillandsia > Tillandsia leiboldiana. The sequence goes on along the minus strand of CM055063.1, from coordinate 5,185,952 downwards.
ACATAACAATCCTCACTACAACAGTCTCTCAAAGGAGGAAAATAAAATAACTAATCTACTGAAGCTCTCCTCTGAAGGGGTACCGCTACACTCCAACGACGGGTAGGGAACTAGCTCGCGACTCCCTCGCCTCGGTCAGAAGGATCAGCAACAGGAACAACAGGAACCGGAGTAGAAGTTCCTGTGGGAAAAGACACCACGACGGGTGTGAGAACTACGTCCCAAGTAGTTCTCAGTGGGTGCCGCCAACAAGCCCGACGGTCTGCCCACTAAGTCCACTAGAGGCATAAAGTACAAAAGCAGTGCTGTAAGGAAAGCTGGGAAAAGTAAACTCTACAGCTACTATGCCTCTATCTAGATGCTCAAGGAGTGGGACAGAAAGAACATGATGCCACAACTAACTCTCATCTCTGATCACTCAATCTGAACTGACTGCCTCCTCGGGTCCAGTCAAGCCTGCGCCAACCTACTGCCGTTACGTCCCTGAGGAGCGGACTTACGTAGGATCTACTGCCGTTACGTCCCGGAGGAGCGGACTTACGTAGGATCTACTGCCGTTACGTCCCGGAGGAGCGGACTTACGTAGGGCGTCCATGACTGCCAACACCAGCACAGCCAGAGGGGACAAATGCAACGACAAGTCGCGATAGAAAAGCTCAATCTCACGCCGGTATAACAACCCGGTCTCGCCTACTCCGGAGTGGCACTCGAGGGGAGCGACCCGCTCGAGTAAAAAGTAACCCATCTCAAGTATCTCTGTCAAGCTCAAATGTGGCTCATGCAGGCTATGATCCACGATCAAACAGATCGGTAACTCCAAGCTCAAAGCACAACTCAGTCGGAAAAAGAACCTCGACTCGAACAGGAATAGCCCAACACACTCTCACAGCTATGTCGGAGAACCCTCAACGACTCAATCTGATAAATGCACAACCATGGCTGAGTCGGGAAACCTCCACGACTCGATCTGCCAGAACCCCAAGATCCTCAAGGCTAAGTGGGAGAACCACCTCCACCACTAAATCAGAGAAACAACCTCTAGATCACACTCTGCCAACTCATGGCACCAAGTCGCATCCACTGCGAGAAACTGTCTCAACAGGCCAAACAGGCCAAACGTCGCATCTACTGCGAACAATTGCCTCGACAGGCCGACATCGCATCCACTGCGAACAGCTGACTCAACAGGCCAAACAGGCCGAACATCTCAACCACTGACCCAATGAAGGGTCCGGGAACACCGAAAGACTAGAACCTACAACCCAAATCAAACAAGAACAGGCTCTAGGCATAGCCTCTCGTTGTTCTCGTCCCAAGAAAAGGCAGACCTTAGAACCCAGACCACTCGAATCATCTCGGTGGTTAATTTATAGGAAAAACTGTGACATTTCTTACTGAAGCCATCCGATCTGTAAGAAATCCATATTTAATGATTTTTAGTTCTGCTTAGGAAAACAGTTGAAACCAAGTTTTATATCTAAGCCTCGAAGGGCTAATGCCTTCGTCCAATCAAACAGGAACAGACTCAGGCGACCCTACGATGCTTGGAAGAAAATATTTGGTTGACAAAAATCATATGTGTGTCCAAAAAGGTTCTGGGTTTAAGGTTCTGCTAACACTGATCTACCGCTGCCACTAGCACAGCGGCGACAGATAAAACAAGAAAAATAAAACATCTCGGGACCGCCGTCTACCCAAACGGCTCCCGCTACAGATGAACAACCAACTACATCTACCAGACGCCACTCTGCTCCCAAGCACGAGTGTAACATGCATCCCACACTAAAAGATAACTCCTGACCACTCGGCCCACTACCCGGGCGAGGAAGAACACTATGTCCAGGAAAGATAGAAGTGTGGATGTCTAAAGCAGAAATAACCCTAGCCCAAGTGAGGGTTTTCCTACCAGTCTGGTTACACATGCAATCATATGACAGGGGTGCTAGGTCAAATTCCAAGATAACAATAATCAACAGCTTGTAGGGAAGGACAATAAATACATGATGATCTATCAACATCAGGAACATCAATTCCTATAATCTAGCATGCTATATAAAACACATCTATAACATGCAAGTCCCTACACAGATAGAATTAATGCACAGTCCATAGGTCGTGAAGACAAGGCCACCCACCTGAAAATGCTAACTGTCCGGAGTCGCACAGCTGAGAAAGTCCAGAAACAGATATCTCTACACACCCACCAATCCAACAATACAGGAACAGTGATCAATACCTCCTGGGTACAAAAACACAACCCAAAGTTACACTTAATTCCATAAAATCCAAGCATCACAAATCTGCTGGGAACAGTCCCCTTAATGCGAAATTTTTACCTGTAAAACGAACTCCAAAAATTCCAATAAAAATATCACAGCGAGCGTCTCGTCGAGACCTTCGAAATGGGTACCTGCACGCCCAAATCCGAGCCCCGTAGGCCGAGTTACAAATTCCACAGTACAGGTGCGCAAACACTCACAACCACACAACTGTAAACTCAAACACAGATAAAAAGGGGAATAGTATACCTTCGGGCAAGCCTCAAAAAAATCCCAGAAAAATACAATGATAATCCTTGCGACGAGTAGATCCAAAAAGTGTATAGGCTCATCTCGATCCGACACTCGGGTGCGGAGATAAAATTCCGGCAAGGGGCCGCTGTCCAAAAACTCCACCAGAAAACAGCGGCTTAGAAATGCTTCGAAAACCGTGTCAAAAACTCTGAATCCAGCAAGATGATCAACACGAAAATCGAAGACGTACCTCTCATGATTCCAACGCCGCAGAAATCGTCCAAAAATACTGACGGAGTAGCTCGGTAGACCTCTCAGATCAAACTGCGACGATAACGGGCCTCCGATGAAAAATCGCCACACTGCGCTCCGATGCCGAAGTCGTCGATGCCGCGGCTTCCAAAAAATCCGGGCCTCCGCCAGAAGATGCGCAAGATGAAGATCTCCAACTTTGCTAAAGGGCCCATGGGCAGGGGAGCTCGGGAAAGGGGGCAAAACTCCCCACAAGACAGCTATTTATAGGCCCAGCCCGAAAATCCGAATTTTGGACTTTTGGCCCAAAGTTTCGGGCGCTGGCACTTCCGGGCTGCTACAGTAACGGGCCGGGCCCGTTACTGTTCACGCCCGAAATCCCCAAGGCCCGCCACGCGTCCCAGTCCTGCTCCCCGCACCCGGCGCACGCACCGCGACGAACCACGGGACGCCACGTGTCGCGACCAGAGGTCGTGCACCGGTGCGCCCGACCAACCACGGGGCGCCACGTGGCGCCCCCACGACGCCTCGACCGCGCCCACGCCGCGCCCACGTGCGCCCACGTGCGCGGCCGCGCCGCCCACGGCCCCGTGCCGGGCACGCATCCCGAGGCAGACCCTGCCGCTGCGTGGACCGCGCGCACCAAGACCCGCCAACAACCAGCCGCCACGTGTCCCGCTCCGGTCCACCGTGCACCCGCGCCATCCCGTGGACCGCGCCCACTGCGCCCGCCAACCGGGAGGCGCCACGTGGCCAGCGCCCGGGTGCACGCCTCCGCGGTGGACCGCGCACCTCCGCCGCCGCCAGCCGCCGCGCTCCGCCGCCAGCCGCCGCGCTCCGCCGCCCGCCGCCGCCGCCGGCGCCCCTCCGGCGGCCGGAACAGTACCAAAATCCTCGAAATGCGTGTTTTCGCATCCGGACTCCGAAAAATACAAATAAATAGTCCATCTTGACCGTTTTCGCGCGCTGAATCCAAATCCGAAGTCCGATTTGCCAAATTCCTCTTCTAAAATTTGCCGAAAATTTCCGGAGAAGTGTTCTTTACTCAAATTTCGCGCTGAGTCCAATTTTAATAACCATTTCGCGCGAAACCACATCAAAACATCCGACGGGGTCCTCCGATCACTCACGTGATCCAGTATACACCCGGAGTCCATCACTTGAGTCCAAATTGGTGCAGAAACACCGTCGACATGCCACATAGGCCTCCAGAAGCTGCTAATCGCACTGTAGAAGCCCTGCGGAGATCTGGGTCACCACATGGGTGGTTGTTGCTTACCTCATTACTGACTATCTCACTAGGAGTATTAGAGATTCCCGACTTTAAACAGATAATCGATACTTGTACTCAAGAAATGCATAAGTAAACCCCACAAATAATATGACAGCTCATTTATAATAAACTGGGACACTGTTGCTGGACATATGCTGTAACCTATCAGCGCATGCAATAGTCTTATCATATAACCATCTTTTTCTAAATAAATACCCAATACTTTCCTTCTGTTTTTAAATGCGAACCTTTGCATGCTTGTTTGGACATCTAAATGGACTACTATTTATTGCTACACTATCTTTGGGACTTGACTTAGGAGAAACCATGTTTCACTATTATCCTTCGCATTTGGATATATGTTGCTCGGTTTGAGCAGGGTTTGGGATAGTGTAGTTGAGGCTTGAGTCTGGGACAGGTTTGACTCGATTATATATATTGTGGGGCATTGTGGTAACCGCGGACATGAGGCGGTTAGCCAGATATTGTTTATGATATCAGATTGTGGACTTATAGGGTGTTGCGGCGACCGCGGACATTAGGCGGTTGACCGGATGTTCACTTATGCATCAGATTGGGTTTCAGATTTTCCTAGTGGATGGTGTTTCCCACTTGTTGATTACTATTGCGTCTGATTGGGGATCAGGGTTACTTTAGTGGATGGATATTTCCCGCTTTGATCATAGTCATGATCCAGTCCTGCTATTGTGAGACATTGGTTACAGAGATGCTTGATACAGAGGTACTTTACTCGTGTGGGTCGCTCCCCTCGAGTGCCACTCCGGAGTAGGCTTTACACCGTGCCGAGCGCCGGGCACCTTGATGAGTTGCGATTGGTGACAGAGCAGGCAGTGCCAGTACTTCCTGGCCCTTTGATTGGGTTTCTTTGGGCAGTTAGATTTACAGTTGCATGCATATACCGTAACCTTTGGCACAGCATCTAGAGGCATAGTAGTGGTAGTTTCTCTTTTTCCAGCAGTCTATATTGCATACCACTGTTCCTTCCTTTTTGCCTCTTATAGTCCTAGTGGGTGTGTCAGCATTTGAGGTTTTACCCACTAGGGGAGGCTACTGGTTTATCTAGTAGTTCTCACCCCCATTGTTGTTTTCTGTCTTCTTCCCTTTGTTTTGCAGAGTCATCTGCGCGAGCTGCTGGGCCATCAGCGGCTGATCGAGGTAAGAGGATTGCGGACTAGCTAGATCATCTACCCCGACTGTGAGAGTAGCTGGACTTTTATTGCACCCCTTTTGTATCTCAGATTACAGTAGTTTACTTTTGGGACTGGTTTAGCCAGCTGTTTGTATTTTGGTTAGTGAGCTGGGAGTTTATTGTACTTTATTTCAGCTTGTATCTTATTTCCAGTCTGAGATTACTTACAGTTCTTTTAGTTCAGCTCTGTTTATGCTCTTCTATTGTATATCTTATATCTGAGCAGGTTACCAGCGCTTCGTGTACATGGAAAATTCTGTGTGCACGGCGGATCTGTTGGCGAGCCTGGGTTCTGGTTTACACCCGGGGCGTGACAGTTTGTCTGTGATGGTGCCTGAGGCTCCGTAGGAGCAGAATCGCCTGAAGTGATACCTGATGCCGGAGTGATCTGAACTTTAGAGTTGGTTTGATACTCCAACTCGACAAATTTTTTTGTTGCATCTGCACCTGTATTTGTACCTGTATCACAAGGAACATGCGACTCCTCCTTTCGGCGAAGCATATCATTCTCATTAAACTTAACATCTCTACTGATTATAATTTTCTTATCATCAAGACACCACAACCTAAATCCTTTAGTACCAGAAGCATAGCCCAAAAATTTGCATTCTTTCGATCTAGGTTTTAACTTTTCTTGACTCACATGTGCATAAACAGGACAACCGAAAATTCTCAAATCAGAATAATTTGGAGAGTGTCCAGACCATACCTCTTCTGGAGTTTTGAGATCAATGGAAGTCAACGGAGACCTATTCACCAAATAGCAAGCCGTAGAAGCTGCTTCTGCCCAAAATTCCTTACCAAATCCTGCATTCGAAAGCAGACATCTTGTCTTCTCGATGAGTGTTCTGTTCATACGTTCTGCTACGCCGTTTTGCTGCGGCGTGTAGGGAACTGTACGATGTATCTCGATTCCTTCATTTTTACAGAACTCATTGAACTCTCCTGAACAGAATTCGAGTCCATTGTCTGTGCGAATGCGCTTAATTTGCTTTCCTGTCTGCTTCTCAATCAAGGTCTTCCACTGCTTGAAGGTCTTGAATACATCATTCTTATGCAACAGAAAGAATGTTGAAACCTTCCTTGAATAATCATCTATGAAGGTCAGCATGTACTTTGCACCACCTTTAGAGGGAACCGGTGCTGGCCCCCAAAGATCTGAATGGATGTAGTCAAGTGTTTCTTTTGTTCTGTGGACTGCTTTGCTGAAACTAACCCTTTTCTGCTTCCCAAATACGCAGTGTTTGCAGAAGTCCAAACTTCCTGTACTTTGGCCACAAAGAAGTACTCTCTTACTCAGTACTGTCAATCCTTTTTCACTCATATGTCCCAGCCTCATATGCCACAATTTCGTGACATCTGAATCTGACATAGATGAAGAGGATACTGCAGCTCCACCTGTCACAGTTGAACCTTGCAACACATAAAGTTTTCCTTCCTGCCTTCGTCCTTTCATCACAACAATGGCTCCTTTCAAAACCTTTAGAACTCCATCTCCACCAGTGTATTTATATCCTTTAGAGTCGAGAGTACTCAAAGAAATTAAATTTCTCTTCAATTGTGGAACATACCTGACATCAGTAAGCGTTCTCACAATGCCATCAAACATCTTGATATTCACCGTTTCTCGTCCGACAACGTACCTTGCAAGATGCATCGTTGCCCATCAAAACAACCCCACCATTTACTGCTTCAAAAGTGGAGAACCAGTCCCTGTTGGGACACATATGGAACGAGCATGCTGAATCAAGAATCCACTCTGTGCTGGCTCTGGATTGATCATCGCAAACCAGCAGAACATTTCCCTCACTGCTATAGTCTTCTGCTACACTGGCTTCAGCAGATTTTGAACCATCCTTTCCTCTTTGATCACCTCTTCCTTCGGTATGTTCCTTTCTTTTCAACTTGAAACAGTCCGCTTTAATGTGGTCTTTCTTCTTACAGTAGTTGCAGATCAAGTTCCTGTACCTGGATTTTGACCTAGCCTTCCTTTTACTGTCGTCAAAATTTCTCTGCTTGGATCTTCCTCTAGTAAACAGACCTTCTGCCTAACTTTCAGTGTTACCACTCATCTCCTTATCGATCTTCTCTTTCGAGAGTAGGGCAGTTGAGACGTCTTCCAAAGATATGGTATCACGTCCATAAAGCATAGTATCTCTAAAATTTGTATAGGAAGATGGTAGAGAACATAACAGCAATAATACTAGATCTTCATCATCATATTTTACTTCCAGCATTTCCAGATCAGTAATGATTTCTGTAAAATCATCGAGATGAGATTTTATACTCTTACCTTGAATCAGATGATGAGAGTATAACTTCTGCTTCAGATGGAGTTTGTTGGTAAGACTTTTCGTCATGCACAATGACTCCAATTTTAGCCACAAGCTCGCAGCGGATTTCTCCTTGATGACATGCTGTAAGATCTCGTTTGAAATATGTAGTTGGATCTGCGTAAGGGCCTTTCGATTCATCTTCTCCTTTTTCGCCAGACTGAGGGATGCAGGCATCTTTTCCACCCCGAGCAGCGCATCTTCTAGATCCATCTGAGCCAGAATTGCGCGCATCTTCACTTGCCATAACGTAAATCTGGTACTATGATCGAGCAAAGGGAGATCATACTTCATGGACGCCATTGATGAGAAGAAACCCTAATCGATGAATAGGGCTCTGATACCAGTTTGTTAGCAACGAGCGCACAAACCAAACAAAATCAATTGGCGATCACGACACAAAAGTAAATCCAAAAATACACGACAGAAAGATAACACACAGATTTACGTGGAAAATCCTTTTCAGAAAAAAAAACCACGGGCGAAAGATGAGAGATTTCACTATGTAGAAAAGAGGGAATACAAAAGTTCTAGTTCGTACAACTTCGCTCGATCTATCCAGGGCAAACAAAAAAGGAAAAAATTAGAATTTTTTCTTAGCGGATCGGATCCGTACCACAGACATCTACAAAATTTCTCGTCGCACCGCAGAGCCGTCGGCGAACCGGAATCATAATATCGAAGCGATTTCATAGTCACATCTAACAACTTTCTTAATTTTTATAGAAAAATATTTGGACAATTTTTTTGAATTTTTAATATTAACAAAATAGCATTGTAAAATGATTAAAGTGGAAATAGGCTTAAATCTTAAAAAAATATAAAATTTATACTTACTTAAATGTGTACACATTTTTAAATATAAGAGTGTAAAATTAATGACATGGCAGTCCCAAAATATGTATTGATTAATATCTAGTTACAAAGGGTACGTCTCAGCTGTGATTTGTACTAAATTAATAATAAATTAAAACTTGCGACAGGAACAGTTTTTTTAAAATTTATTGGTAGTATAAGTATGACCACGATTTTATGAACACTTGACTTATTACACCTACCACTCGCAGAGAACAGGATTTGGTGTTCATACCGTTATATCAACGGACTTACGTTACTCAATCAATCATTTGACTTTGTACTTTTTTTTTTTTCTTTCTTTCTTTTGAAACTTAAAGTAGGTTTATTTTGTTCAAAGTACAATTAATTATTGGAAAATGATCTTTCAAAACACTAAAATAATGCTTTTCTTTTTTTTTTTTTTTTTTTAAAAAAAAAAGCAATACAATATATAACGGTCAATTTAGGGAGACTTAGATAAGTTTTAAAACGTGATATATACGTTTCATTCAATTCAAAAATTTAGCACTATCAATTTGGAGTCGGTCCTTATAAGTCACGACCATACTATATAACATCACCGTATTATATTACGTTCGCACTACTCATCTCTCCCTCTATATTAGCTTGTCATGTATGTTTACAAAAATCACTAAATCGATTTGCATCAAACAGTGAACTTTGATATCAATTGTTATGAGAGAATTTTAGAAGTTGAGGCAACAAAGATGATGGACGTAATATATATTTCAAAATATTTCTAACTCAGGAACTTTAATTCTAATGTCAATTGCTTGTTTGGACGCATGAATATATATAGTTAACACTCATTAATTGTTTCGTGTGGACTAATGTCACTTAATTCCTTAGTAACAACAAAAAAGTTGGTGTTAGTTTTTATGTTTTACTGTACATAATTTGATATTAATTAGTTTCATAAACAAAATAGTAAGTATTTAATGTAAAATTTTATCCAATGGAGGAGCTTTGTATAGAATTAAGAAAAGTGGCTAGTACTAATGATCTATTGTAATATTAGTTATTGAATATTTTAATTATATAAAAATAATATTATAATAATAAACATGTAGCTAGCGTTACACATTTTTATTAATAACTAACTATTTGCTAAATAGAAACTGATTTGATTGTGGGTGAAAAAAATTAAGATATATATTATCTGATCGAATCTAAAATAAAATTTGGTTGGAGCTGGATTCGGATGTCAAAATTAGCTATTCAATCATATTCGAATTTGAATTAGATAATAATTAAGAACACAAAATCTTTCGCATTCACATTCTAATTCAATTTTTCCTTTAATATGAACTGATGGAACCGCGAATATGAACTAGGATCGATACGTATACATCATTTTATTTCTAATTTATAAACTGAGCATTAAATGTATCTTTTTCAAAAAAAAAAAAAAAGGAAAAAGAAAAAATTGGCCATTGGATTTTAAAATAAATGCACTAATTAATCAATCAAGAAGCTAGGCTAATCATGTAACATAGCTTAATTATTAGATAAAACTATTTTAAAATTCCAAAATAATGTTTTTTTATTATAAATATTTTAAAACTAAAAAATTCGATCCATATCTACATCCTTAATTTCCAAATATGAATTATAATCAAATTTATTTTAATCAAATAAAATTATAAAAGTCAGTATCTGTATAATAAATATGGATTCAAATATAATTGTACGTGTCAAAATATTAACAAAAAGTTAATAGTCGAAATTCGCGTTATTTAAAACTTGATTACAACTCACAACCAGAAAATATTAATGAGATAAACACCGCCCCACAAATGCTTTGACTTGGCAATAAACCTGCATTAATTCGTAGAAAAATTAACTAAGAAACCCCCGCCCCCACCAAAAAAAATATGGGAAATGATACTTGTACACTCAAAACGGGGTGTATATCATACACCCCACCCATCCAATGGGTGGGGTGTGATGATGGATCAATCGATGTGACCCGTAAAAGATATCGCCACCATTAAAATGGTGGAGGTGTATGATATACACCCCTTCGGGGTGTACATATAGCATTGCTCAAAAAATATATATATTCATAGAGAAATTATTGCATGGACCGCGATCTCTAGACCGGATTAAGTCACGTACGTACAAATTAATACTATTACTACTATTTGATGCTTAAATAATAGTTTTAATTTTAAATATATATATATATATATATATATATATATATATATATATATATATATATATATATATATATATATATATATATATATATATATATATATATATATATATATATATATAGTCCGCCTACTATATTATTAATAGTATCAAGTTATTGGTACTATCAAGTTTTCTACCCTTAGATCAACTCCTTTGATCATTTTCATCCGTTAGATTTTACTATTTCTCCAACCATGCACATATTAAATCCAAGAGGCCCACTATCATCTCAACCACACATTTTGTAATCCAAAGATTAAAAATTTAATAGTACCAATAACTTAGTATTATTAATAGTATTCGAGTCTAGTTCTATATATATATTAGTGTAGTTATTTGGGAGGAGGCTTCACTTAGAAAGTTAGAAGCTTAAATATATATATATATATATATAATCTCAAAAAGAAAAAAAAGTTTTGGAACCTGGTCTATAGACCACGGTCTAGCCAGTAATTAACCAAACAATCTAATACAAAAGCAATGCCACAATATGTATATAGACTCAAAAATGTATGGAGATCCCTCAACTATAAGGCCATTTTGAATAGATCCCTCCACTTTTTTTACAAAATGTAATGATTTTAATCATCAAATAAACTAGCCAAATTTGAGGGGCCGTAATATATATATAAAAAAAAAACAAAAGTTTAGTGGTTTTTTTAAAAAAGTTCTAATCTCGAGGGGTCTCCATATATTTTGGAATGTATATCTGACATTTTTAATTCTAATCGACTAATGATATTCATACATTCTAAAAAAAATATATGATATACATTTTATTTAAGAATAAAATATATTTTATTAATCATTTCGAAATGATTAGTAAAATATATCATATTCTAAAATAAATAAAATATAAATATATACGTAATTTAGTATTTGCCCGATTTCTATTCTCCGACCGAGCTCACTCCGCAGCCGCATAATCGGAATCAGACGACCAAAAGGTGACAATGCAGTTGTTGACCGTTGACATTTTCACCCCCGTTCAGCGTTGGACTAAATTGAACATTTCCTACTTCAACTACATTTATATCACAGCAAACGTATCTCACACGACACATATGTATATATATATATATATAACTTCGCCCCAGAAGCTAATTAGCTGCAACTCACACACCTCTAACAAATTAATAAACCATTCTCCATATCTAAGTACAATAATGGCCACCACTGTAATGACTTTGGAGAAAACCTCCATTGTTGCTGAGAGTGAGGCTAAGTTCTTACTAACACCACTTAGAGATGGAGACAAGAAGGGGGCGGAGAAGAAGATCAGTTTGTGCCATCATGAGCATAAGTGTGAGCTCGTCGGGTACGACGCGTTACCGGACTTCTTAAAGCACAACGAGTTCATCCTCGACTACTACCGATCGGAGTGGCCCCTGAAGGAGGCCATCCTCAGCATCTTCTCCGTTCATAACGAGACGCTCAACATCTGGACGTAAGAATAAACTTACTAATTACTCCCCAGTTATCCTATATACGTGTGTGTATTCTATCAATTAATATTTTATTCATAATCGTTCAAATAATTAATTAATCTGAGATGAGATAGCATATTTAATAGAATGAATCATTTTCTACGAAAGAAAAAGAAAGAAAGAGCATTGATTTAGATCTGATTATATGTATATATTTTTTTTGTCACGCAGGCATTTGATCGGATTCTTTCTCTTCCTCTCCCTTGCGATTTTAACGGCAACGATGGTCCCAACATCCGCGACACCGCCAGTACCCGTACAGTTAGTTGCCAACGTATCCATCACCGGCCTAACTGCCATAACTGTCCTCCCAACCGCAGCCCACACAGCGGCGGCAGCAGCGACGACGACGACGATGACGAATGGGATCGCGCGGTGGCCGTTCTACACGTACCTCGGCGGCGCCATGTTCTGCCTGCTGATGAGCAGCGCCTGCCACCTGCTGTCGTGCCAGTCGGCGCGCGCCTGCTACGTCCTGCTCCGCCTCGACTACGCCGGCATCGCCGCGCTCATCGTCACCTCCTTCTACCCGCTCGTCTACTACTCCTTCGCCTGCGACCCCCTAGCCCGCGACCTCTACGTCGGCCTCATCACCGCCGTCGGCGCGGCCGTCATCGTCGTGTCCCTCATGCCAGCGTTCGAGAAGCCGCGCTTCCGCCACGTGCGCGCCGCGTTGTTCGCGTGCATGGCGCTGTCGGGGCTGGTGCCGATAATGCACAAGGTGGCGGTGTACGGGGACCGGCCCGAGGCGATGGTGGCGACGGCATACGAGATGGGGATGGGTGTGTGCTACGCGCTCGGCGTGGCCTTGTACGCGGCGCGGGTGCCCGAGAGGTGGATGCCGGGGATGTTTGACATCGCCGGCCACAGCCACCAGCTCTTCCACATCATGGTTATCGCCGGCGCCTACTTCCACTACCTCGCCGGCTTGGTTTACCTCCGCTGGAGAGACGTTGATCGATGCTCGCTATAATTTAATTTATAAATTAACTTCATCAAATAGTTTTATATATATATATATATATATATGAGAAGTGCTAGGTGTAAACCCCCAAATGGGGTGTACATCCTACACCCATTCATCCTAGGGTGGGTATTCATCCACTCGTCACTCGATGTGACGAGTGAAATTCACCCACCCCTAGGATGGGGTGGGTGTAAGATGTACACCCCATTTGGGGTGTACATCTAGCATTTTCCTATATATATATATATATATATATATATATATATATAGATTATTTTCGTTTGCATTAATTACACATATATTATTAATTCTTAAAATACTTCAAAATATAAAAATAATAGAAGTTAGAGATAAATTTATTTTATTCTACGATTTTTTTATATTTAATTATCAAAAATGAATGGGTTGGTGACTGGGTGGAGGTATTTTTGGGTTAGAGAAGAAAGAAAGAAAAAGAAGAGAAAAATTGAAGTTTGGAAATAAGATTTGTTGATTGTCAGGTGAACATATATATGAAGTTAAACGGGGCCGTTCAAAATGGAACGGACCGTGGTATACGTAGAAAGTGGAATCAAAGTTAAGAGTTGTTGACTGAGTCAAAGCAAATTGTAAAGTTTTTTTCTATAAAATATATTTATTTTTGTTTCTCTCATGCAATGTTTGTGTATTTTATGATTAATTATATATATTGTAACAAATACGACTTATGCTCCACGATCATAATGGATATATATATAATATAATGTAACTAAAACATGATGAGAAACCCCCAATTAATTAGAGATTATATATATAAAGACATATTCCAAACTAAATGTTATTTTGAAATGTGAAATTATATAAAATAATTATTTAATTATCTTCGTCTGAACACCTTACAAGTAAACCACTAGTAATTTTGTAATTTATACTATTTCAAAATATAAATTGTAATTAAACAGAAAATAATTAAATAAATATAAGATCTTAATGAGATTCAAACTAATAATCTCCTATCTCAGTTGGCTCAATTGAGTTACGTAAAATTCAGATCGATCGAATCTAAATTAATTATTTACTAATTAAATTGCACATGATATTGCCACTTAAAACTCGTCTATTAAATAGTTAAAAATATTAAGAAATAAATGCCACTTAAAACTCGTCTATTAAATAGTTAAAAATATTAAGAAATAAATATAAGAAGGTTTAACTACCCTCTATGCACTATACTTTAGTATTATTTTTATTTACTATATTACTTTTTTTTGTCAAAAATATTATTATATTATCATATATATTTTATCAATTATTGCACTGTATTTTAGATTTATTTTTATTTTCTACCTTAATTATACTTTTCTATTTTTCATAGATATCACTAAACTATTTTTTCCCTCACCAATTTTTATATTACTATTAACAAATCTATTATTTTAGACAAAATCTAATAACTTTATTAAGAGGCATTAGTTAAATAGTAAAAAAAATATAAAATAAATTTTTATGATAGACTCATTAAAAAGTTATAATATTTTTTTATTTTTTTATTATTTTTATATATTTTATTATTTTTTATGTTAAAATGAGTTGAATATATGCTCTGTTACTTTTAATTAACATTTTTAACTGTTTTTATATAAAATTAAAAATTTATTGTTTATATTGTAAAAATTGAAAAAAAAAAAAAATAGTTGGGTGACGCCTATATATATGAAATGAAAAAAAAAAAGAGAGTAAAGTACAGTATAGTACAATATAATTAAGCTATATAAAAAGAATATAAAATAACAATACTGAATATTTTAATCACCTACAAAAGTTAAGTTAATAAATAATTGTATAAGAAAAGTCAATAAAAATGATTTTTAGACTATGTTTAAGAAAAAATTCTTAATTTTTTTATAATATAATAAATACCGACGTTTTATAAAACATTGTTATATAAATTTTTTATTGTATCAAATTAATTTATTAAATAATAAAATTTATTTTTAGTTTTAATTTTTTAACGCTTTACAAGTTAGAATTTTAAAAATTTCTGACGTTTTAAAATGTCAAAATATATATTATTGACACTTGATATAAGCGTCAGTATATACATGCCAACTCTTCGTTTGTCGACGTTTTCAAATATAGCGTTAGATTATATTATGACGTTTTTAAATATTATTAAATATATAAAAAAAAATATTTCAAAATATTACATTTTTTATAGTAAATTCTCAATTTGGAGTGTATATAAAACTAAAACTTGGCGATTTTACAGTGGATTCAGTATAATAATAATAATAATAATAATAATAATAATAATAATAATAATAATAATAAAAAAAAAAAAAAAAAAAAAACTCTACATATAAACTCGGCTCATTTTCGAGTCTGAGTCGAGTTTTCGAGTTTTTGAACATTGAAACTAATTTTAGAAAATTCCTTTTTTCCCTAAAACATCAATAATAAAAAAAACAAAAAAATAAAAAAAAAAAAGAGCTTGCAATTAGGAACGGAATAAAAATTTTGGATTCCAATCATTCTAAATTAAACTTGCGACGAGCCACCACACTTGATTGGACCCGGGCTTATCTGGTGATGGGTCACACTCGAACCCAATCCATCTTGTTTACGGCACCATGGCATGTGGTGCTCTACGTCTGCATCATCTTTCTCTTTTTTTAAAACTCTTACTTGAATTGTTATCGCTATTTTCTCGTGCAAGTTGTCACGCCTCGGGGTCGAAACTGCGACCCGGGCTCGCCAACAGATCCGCCACCTATGCCAAACCCGCATAGTCGAAGCGTCCTACCTGCAAAAAGAGCTACAGCTAACAGATATCAGAGCTAAAAGATAAAACTGCTATAGAAATAAAATCAACCACTGTACAACTGAAGATAAAACAACAAGGTCCATCTCCCAAAAAATAATAATCATACAATAACCTCGAGTACAAAACTCATAGCTCAACAAAGAGATATCTCAAATAAAACATCAGTGTACCAGCTCTCAATACATCAAATCCTCACTACATCAGTCTCTCAAAAGAGGAAAATAAATACTAATCTACCGACTATGCTGAAGATCTCCTCAAAGGGGGGTACCGCTACTCTCCAACGGGTCAGGATCTAGCTCGCTACTCCCTCACCTCAAACAGCAACCGCAGAAACGACAACACCCGCCAAGACTCTGCAAAACAAGGAAGAGAAAGGACAAAAAGGGGGAAAAACCCCCGACGGGCGTGAGAACTACGCAAAAAGGGAGTTCTCAGTGGGTATCGCCACTAGGCCCGACGATCTGCCCACCAAGACTACTAGAGGCAAAAGATAACCAATGCAGTAAAACTGAAAGAAGAAGCTGAAGACACTCTACAGCTACCATGCCTCTATCTGAATGCTCAAATGGGGAAACTTTGATAAATATATGCAACACTCGCACACGAGGTGCTCAATCGACCCAATCGAGCTGATTGCCACATCGGGTCCAGTCAAACCTGCGCCCACCTACAACCACCTCCCGCTGACGGGCAGGAATTACGTAGGGCGTCCAAACGGACTAACTCGCTATCGAGTAGTGGCTCATGCAGGCTAAAATCAAAATCCATGCCCTCTCTCTCAGAACGGATAGCCACAAGATCACCCAACCCCTCGCACAACGGTCGACTAACTCACAACGACCTCGGGACCAACGTCAATCCCCAAACGGTTCCCGACAACACTAGCACTGGTCTAAACACAGCTACCAGACTCCACTCGGTCACCCTGACACGAGTGCAACAATAAAGTAAATATCTGAAATAAACCCAATCTGACCGCCAGTGGATACTGGCACTGCCTGCTAATCTCATCTGTGGGAATACTGACCGACTACTGCCTGATACGGTCAGGTCCCCAAAGTAAGTAACAGATCGGCCTCGGTCCGTCCGATCAAACACTAAAGTAATAACAGACTGGCATCGATCCGTCCGGTCGCACACTTCGGAGTGGCACTCGAGGGGAGCGACCCACACGAGTAAAGTAACTCTGTCATCAGTATCACAAGTATCTCTGTGTCGAGTATCACTGTATCGCAGGACTGGATCATGACAATGATCAAAGTGGGAAAAACCCTCCACTAAAGATAACCCGAACCCCCAATCAATGCGATGATAATCAATAAGTGGGAAACTCTCTCCACTAGAGGAACCCTATCCCCAATCTGATGCATAAGTAAACATCCGGTCAACCGCCCAATGTTCGCGGTTGCCGCAATAACCCAAAACCCCAATCTAGTAAGACGAACTCGCTCAACAAACTTGGCTACACTATCCCTGCCCCCGCTCGAACCCGAGCTTGCTATCTCAGTAGCCTAAAAGATAGGAGAAAGAAATAAAAGCATGTTTTCTCCTAAGTCAAATCCCAAATGACAGTGTATCAGTAAATAGTGACTCAACTATGTGTCCAGTTTAAGCATGCAACTGTCCCAATATAAAAGTGTAGCAGTAAAAGTTGGCCTATCTAGATGTCCATACAAGCATGCATTTGTCCTCAAGCAAAATAAAGAAAAATAAACCTCATGCCAAAATTATCAATGACCATACCTGGCCATAATCCTCAATCCATAATGGCTCCTCAGAGTAGAACCTGCACATAACTACATAATCCTATCTCAATGCATTAACCATCCTCATAAAAGGTTATGTGCTAATATGGCATGATAATTAATCATATAGGGTATCCTTGCCTTAGATAAGCTTCCACTAATCATCAACATGAATATTTGATTAATACCATTGTCATACTATGAATAATTCACTTGCAATTTCTATAAAATCTTCATTGTTAAATTTACCGATCAATCCCAGCTATTGTACCATTCACCTGCATGTAATGCTAACATGTGAAAATTTAGAGAACCGTCCACCGGTTCCGGGAATAAGGCACCCACCTGAAAAGCTGACTGTCCAAAGCCCAACAGCTGAAAACACCAGATAACTCTAATCCCTTGCTCCAATAAGTTCAGCACACCCGTAACTCTCCTGCAGCAATACAAAATCCACTATTACACATACATTCCAAAATCTGCTCTCACACACACATACAACAACAGTCCCAGAAATGCTTAATTTTCACCTGCAGCAAGAGCCCAGAAAATTCCCAGAAAAATATCACCGCGATCCTCGCGTCGATAGCTTCGCAACGGTAGCTTGCACGCCCAAATCTGAGTTCGGTAAGCCAAGATATAAATTTGACAAGGTGGTACACTCAAAAGATTTCAGCACAAAAAGACTGTAGCACTGTACACAGAGAAACAGTGATTTTCACCTCTGATGAAATCTCGGAAAAATCCAAGAAAAATACGAGCGCGTTCCTTGCGATCTGAAGATGAAAAAGTTGTACAAGCTCGTTTCCGTCTGACGCTCGTGCGCAAAGATATGGCCAAAACACCTCGATGCTGTCCCACAAAGCCAAACAGAAAATAGGCCACAGTGTTGCCTCGGGATCCGTGCCAAAAATCGAAACGGGAAAGCGCGATCAATACGAAAGATGGAGCCCTACCTCTTAGGAGTCTGTCGGCGCAAGAATCACAAAAAAAGGATCTCGGGGTAGCCCAGGGAAGCCAAAAAACTGCTGCTGCGATGAAGGGGAACGCAGGAAATGAAACGTCGCGCCGCGCCGTAAAATCCAGAACCGAGGGGTGCGTGCACCCAAAAATCCCAAAATGCTGCAGGATGATCAAGAACTCAGAGAGGAACAAATCATCAAGAGGGAGCTCGGGGAGATCTTGCAAGGGCTGAGAGGAAAAAGCCAGAAAAGAGGGCTCGGGCTGCCTTTAAATAGGCTGAAGAAAACAATTGCCAAAATTCCGGATGAGTCCCAACATTCGGGCGCCCGGAAATTTTCGGGCGCACACAGTGCGCCCGATCCGGCCCGTACATCAGCGCCCGAATCCACCACAGCGTGCCACGTCACCCCGAAACAGCAAACAGCAAAACCAGCAACCCACGCTGCGCCACGTGCCCCGCGTCCACAGTACGGGTGGTTGGCGCCAGCCAACCACGAGCTGACACGTGGCACTCCCACGCACGGTCCCCCCGCGTCAACGCCTCGGGAACCGTGCCCACCTGCTGCCCGCCTGCCCCGCGCGTACGGCCACCTGCCCCGGTCACCTGCTCCGCTCCCTGCGTGGACCGAGCGCACAACACCGCTCCAACCACAAGCTGCCACGTGGCACCGCCCTGGTGCACGCCTGCCGCGTGGACCGCGCAGCTGCCCGCGCCCATGCGCGCCTGCCCGTGCCGCTCTGCGCCTGCCCGCGGCCGCGCGCCGCCTGCCCGAGCTCGCGCCGCCGCCCTCCGCCGCTGCCCGCCGCCGCCGGCGATCGCCGGAAACACTGTTCCGGTGATGAACAGTAAAATTACTGTAGCAAACTCCGAAAAAAACAAGTAAATAGCCCATCTTGACCGTTTTCGCGCGCTGATTCCAAATCCGGCGTCCATTTTGCCAAATTCCAATCCTATAAATTGCCGGAGGCTCCCGAAAAGGTATTTTTAATCCGAATTTCGCGCCGAGCCTAAATTTGATATCCACTCCGCGCGTAAACTCTTCTAAACATCCGACGGGGTCCCCCGATTACCCACGTGATCCATTTTATGCCCCGAGTCCATCACTTGTGTCCAAATTGGCGCGCGAACACTGCCGACATGCCACGTAGGCTTCCAGATGCTGCTGGTCACACTGTAGAAGCCCTGCAAAGATCCGGGTCACCACATCCTCCTCCACTAAAAGAAAGTTTCGTCCTCGAAACTAAGGCAACTCCCAAGGAGTCTCAGAAACCAGGGGTCAATACTCAACACCGCCGTCTCCAGCTCCCAAGTCACCTATCACTCCCCGTGATTACTCGGCAACAACATCAGCAACAACCAGAACGGCATAGCCCGATCGCGCAATTCCCTCACCTCACGAGCCGGAATTCGCAACGGGCGTCCCTCGTACTCCAAACTCTAACAGACCCCAAAAGGAACGAGTCAATCACGGGCGAGGGGTCCAAAACATAACACTCCTGAGCTGAGACGCAGAAAAACCTCAAAAACTCCAACAAAAGACGGGGGTAAAGGAACAAATAGCCCGAGCAACACGCTCTAACATCACTCCTAAGAGCCAACTCAACCCAAGCGACCCGAAACACATCCACACAAACACCTGCACAGAAAAGGGGTCCTAACAAGCGGGGGTTCACACTCAGTCACCCTCAAACTCAACCACCAAGTGGATTGCTCAGCAGCAGCCTTTCATCAAAAGGGATCCTCAGGGACACAACTCAAACCCTGCACACAAGAATGGCCCCACACAGTGCCAGCTATGGAACCGTCAAACTCGACTCCCAAATAGCTCTTCTGCTCCAGGCATCCGCCACCACAGTGGCTCTGTCGGGGTGATACTGGATGCTCACAAAATCCAATTGTGGCTCTACAGCCACTACGGGAGGTATCACTATAACTCGCAAATCCATCTCCCACCACTGACTAGGTTAGAATCGGCGCTGGTACCAATCTCATCACCCGCTCATCAAGCTCTACTGGCACTATCCGGTCCAAAACTCCTCACCCCAACAATGACCGTCGATCTCGGTCAGTCCTAAATAGCATCCCTTTTGGCCGGATTTCCACCGCCGCCCCTACGGCTAGAATAAGTAATCCAGGAAGATATGCTCTCGAAGCTAAAACTTGCACCACAACGACTTGGCAAAAAGCTTCTTCCCCACAGACCTTGTCACACCATCTACAAATGCTGCACAAGCTCTAAATCACTCAGGGAGGGGGTAAAACCAAAATATTCCTGGAGGATGCCGCTATCAAACCGTTCAAGGCCAACTGAAACACAGAATTCCTCAATCTAGAGGCAACAGGACATTAGTCAATCCATTGGCTTCACTGTACTCGTAATGCCCCTACCGTGTCCTGAACACCATCTAGACAAAGCCCTCAGTTGAAATTCCATATTGGTGCAGGCATCATACAATAACTGCCTGAACATAGCTCCATCAAAAGATTCTAAATAATACCTGGACCTGCCTGGGCTCCAATCCCAAAGGGTTCTCACCGTCGTGTATCAACGACGTGGCACTAGGTCAAACAGACCCTCGATCCAACAGATCCCTGCACCGGTGCGATCAACTCTCCCAGCTCTTACAGATAATCCAAGTGGTGCTATTGAGGTTGGCGCGGTTTCCAGAACCACGTCAACCGCAATCTCAATCTCCCTAACAGGCGGCATAATCATCAACTCGAGTGGACTCACACCCGGGATTTCGCAGCAATAGAAATATCCTTTGGTCCCGGCGCCACCATAAGCTCCTCTCACACAGTCGCTAAAACCTGTGTGCTCAAACAATCTCCCCATAACAAGCCTCCTTTGTCTGCCTCGCAAAAGTCACAATCATCACCCTCTCTGCACTTAACCATCCAGTGGTGCCGTGCCAACCAATCCCAAGCACTGGGTCAAAACATCGAACTGCCACCCATATCAAAAGGTTTGCCGGTATAACTCATGGTCTCAACGACACTGAACATAATCCACAAGCCTCCTTCACATGCACAACACCGATGGTATCCTGTACCTCTAGTGCACGTGGTAACAACTCTGCCTCTAGTCCATGCCGGAAAGCAAAGTGCACTAACTCCGACTGCTATGATGAAATCACACCTGCAACAACCCGATCCACTGCCGTGGCGCCCTCCAACCAGGCGGCACAAACTCATCCACACGATGCAAGCGGTTGTCGCTTAGTCCACCAGAAAATATCCAATCAATCACAAGGAAGCACGACCTCTGTCTCTGCTCACGCTGAGGCAACAGATACGATCCTCCGCAGACAACAAAACCACGCTACCGTTGCGCTACTCTGATATAGATACTGATACTGCCATCGGGGTCCACCCGATCACCAACATCTCAGAAATCCATCATTGCAACCGTCATAAGACAAAACACCATTAATCCATGCAATTCCCTATACACTTATCCTTACTAAGCTCACCCTTCAATCCCATATAATACATTCAAAATATGCAAGTTATAAATCACAAAGGGTAGAATTCCCTTGGGTAAGCTTTACATTAACCGTCCACAAGGATATCCACCAACCACGACTCTGCCCCCAAAGGCTCCAAACTCAATCTTACGAGTCGGGGTAGTTCATCTGCCAAATCTGGCTCAATAGATCGATCATGTCCCCTCAGCTCACCAGCTGTCAACTATCCACCCTGTCTCGGTGCCTTGGCACTAAACATTGGCACGGAGGGGGCCACTCGCTCCATTGGCACTACAGAAATCCCTGCCGCTGAGGATACTACATCCTGGTGGTCTTAGAAGAAAAGTACTATCGGGCTGCCCACTGCTCCGACAACTGTGTCACCAAACTAGCTGCTCACTCCATCGCTGATATGCCTCTAACAATCCTGTCATCTGGGTCCGGAACTCTCTGACCTCAATCCGGGTATCCATCCCAAAACCAACCGCTCAAGCTCAACTGCCATGACAGGATACACAAGGGTCCCAAACCCAGCGTCGGGGAGACACCGCTCGCCACGAGGAAACCACAAATCAGCACACAACAACGCTCGACCCAATCCGGCGAAAGTCTAGAGCATGTTACCCATTCCACAGCGTTATGTTGTCTGCAGCCAACATAACTACTTAGGATAATAAACATGCCAATCACCCCTCCCGTTCCTTGGGAGAGGAGCAAGACTCAATCAGGACTCTCGCTACAAGTCACGACTCTCACGAAGTCATCCTAGGGTCCAACCACAAGCCTAGGGTTTCTAAGTCCACCATGACCTATCCCTAAGCTCTGATACCAACTTAATCTGTCACACCCCGGGGTCGAAACTGCGACCCGGGCTCGCCAACAGATCCGCCACCAATGCCAAACCCGCATAGGCGAAGCGTCCTACCTGCAAAAAGAGCTACAGCTAACAGATATCAGAGCTAAAAGATAAAACTGCTATAGAAATAAAATCAACCACTGTACAACTGAAGATAAAACAACAAGGTCCATCTCCCAAAAAATGATAATCATACAATAACTTCGAGTACAAAACTCATAGCTCAATAGGGAGATATCTCAAATAAAACATCAGTGTACCAGCTCTCAATACATCAAATCCTCACTACATCAGTCTCTCAAAAGAGGAAAATAAATACTAATCTACCGACTATGCTGAAGATCTCCTCAAAGGGGGGTACCGCTACTCTCCAACGGGTCAGGATCTAGCTCGCTACTCCCTCACCTCAAACAGCAACCGCAGAAACGGCAACACCCGCCAAGACTCTGCAAAACAAGGGAGAGAAAGGACAAAAAGGGGGAAAAACCCCCGACGGGCGTGAGAACTACGCAAAAAGGGAGTTCTCAGTGGGTATCGCCACTAGGCCCGACGATCTGCCCACCAAGACTACTAGAGGCAAAAGATAACCAATGCAGTAAAACTGAAAGAAGAAGCTGAAGACACTCTACAGCTACCATGCCTCTATCTGAATGCTCAAATGGGGAAACTTTGATAAATATATGCAACACTCGCACACGAGGTGCTCAATCGACCCAATCGAGCTGATTGCCACATCGGGTCCAGTCAAACCTGCGCCCACCTACAACCACCTCCCGCTGACGGGCAGGAATTACGTAGGGCGTCCAAACGGACTAACTCGCTATCGAGTAGTGGCTCATGCAGGCTAAAATCAAAATCCATGCCCTCTCTCTCAGAACGGATAGCCACAAGATCACCCAACCCCTCGCACAACGGTCGACTAACTCACAACGACCTCGGGACCAACGTCAATCCCCAAACGGTTCCCGACAACACTAGCACTGGTCTAAACACAGCTACCAGACTCCACTCGGTCACCCTGACACGAGTGCAACAATAAAGTAAATATCTGAAATAAACCCAATCTGACCGCCAGTGGATACTGGCACTGCCTGCTAATCTCATCTGTGGGAATACTGACCGACTACTGCCTGATACGGTCAGGTCCCCAAAGTAAGTAACAGATCGGCCTCGGTCCGTCCGATCAAACACTAAAGTAATAACAGACTGGCATCGATCCGTCCGGTCGCACACTTCGGAGTGGCACTCGAGGGGAGCGACCCACACGAGTAAAGTAACTCTGTCATCAGTATCACAAGTATCTCTGTGTCGAGTATCACTGTATCGCAGGACTGGATCATGACAATGATCAAAGTGGGAAAAACCCTCCACTAAAGATAACCCGAACCCCCAATCAATGCGATGATAATCAATAAGTGGGAAACTCTCTCCACTAGAGGAACCCTATCCCCAATCTGATGCATAAGTAAACATCCGGTCAACCGCCCAATGTTCGCGGTTGCCGCAATAACCCAAAACCCCAATCTAGTAAGACGAACTCGCTCAACAAACTTGGCTACACTATCCCTGCCCCCGCTCGAACCCGAGCTTGCTATCTCAGTAGCCTAAAAGATAGGAGAAAGAAATAAAAGCATGTTTTCTCCTAAGTCAAATCCCAAATGACAGTGTATCAGTAAATAGTGACTCAACTATGTGTCCAGTTTAAGCATGCAACTGTCCCAATATAAAAGTGTAGCAGTAAAAGTTGGCCTATCTAGATGTCCATACAAGCATGCATTTGTCCTCAAGCAAAATAAAGAAAAATAAACCTCATGCCAAAATTATCAATGACCATACCTGGCCATAATCCTCAATCCATAATGGCTCCTCAGAGTAGAACCTGCACATAACTACATAATCCTATCTCAATGCATTAACCATCCTCATAAAAGGTTATGTGCTAATATGGCATGATAATTAATCATATAGGGTATCCTTGCCTTAGATAAGCTTCCACTAATCATCAACATGAATATTTGATTAATACCATTGTCATACTATGAATAATTCACTTGCAATTTCTATAAAATCTTCATTGTTAAATTTACCGATCAATCCCAGCTATTGTACCATTCACCTGCATGTAATGCTAACATGTGAAAATTTAGAGAACCGTCCACCGGTTCCGGGAATAAGGCACCCACCTGAAAAGCTGACTGTCCAAAGCCCAACAGCTGAAAACACCAGATAACTCTAATCCCTTGCTCCAATAAGTTCAGCACACCCGTAACTCTCCTGCAGCAATACAAAATCCACTATTACACATACATTCCAAAATCTGCTCTCACACACACATACAACAACAGTCCCAGAAATGCTTAATTTTCACCTGCAGCAAGAGCCCAGAAAATTCCCAGAAAAATATCACCGCGATCCTCGCGTCGATAGCTTCGCAACGGTAGCTTGCACGCCCAAATCTGAGTTCGGTAAGCCAAGATATAAATTTGACAAGGTGGTACACTCAAAAGATTTCAGCACAAAAGACTGTAGCACTGTACACAGAGAAACAGTGATTTTCACCTCTGATGAAATCTCGGAAAAATCCAAGAAAAATACGAGCGCGTTCCTTGCGATCTGAAGATGAAAAAGTTGTACAAGCTCGTTTCCGTCTGACGCTCGTGCGCAAAGATATGGCCAAAACACCTCGATGCTGTCCCACAAAGCCAAACAGAAAATAGGCCACAGTGTTGCCCTCGGGATCCGTGCCAAAAATCGAAACGGGAAAGCGCGATCAATACGAAAGATGGAGCCCTACCTCTTAGGAGTCTGTCGGCGCAAGAATCACAAAAAAAGGATCTCGGGGTAGCCCAGGGAAGCCAAAAACTGCTGCTGCGATGAAGGGGAACGCAGGAAATGAAACGTCGCGCCGCGCCGTAAAATCCAGAACCGAGGGGTGCGTGCACCCAAAAATCCCAAAATGCTGCAGGATGATCAAGAACTCAGAGAGGAACAAATCATCAAGAGGGAGCTCGGGGAGATCTTGCAAGGGCTGAGAGGAAAAAAGCCAGAAAAGAGGGCTCGGGCTGCCTTTAAATAGGCTGAAGAAAACAATTGCCAAAATTCCGGATGAGTCCCAACATTCGGGCGCCCGGAAATTTTCGGGCGCACACAGTGCGCCCGATCCGGCCCGTACATCAGCGCCCGAATCCACCACAGCGTGCCACGTCACCCCGAAACAGCAAACAGCAAAACCAGCAACCCACGCTGCGCCACGTGCCCCGCGTCCACAGTACGGGTGGTTGGCGCCAGCCAACCACGAGCTGACACGTGGCACTCCCACGCACGGTCCCCCCCGCGTCAACGCCTCGGGAACCGTGCCCACCTGCTGCCCGCCTGCCCCGCGCGTACGGCCACCTGCCCCGGTCACCTGCTCCGCTCCCTGCGTGGACCGAGCGCACAACACCGCTCCAACCACAAGCTGCCACGTGGCACCGCCCTGGTGCACGCCTGCCGCGTGGACCGCGCAGCTGCCCGCGCCCATGCGCGCCTGCCCGTGCCGCTCTGCGCCTGCCCGCGGCCGCGCGCCGCCTGCCCGAGCTCGCGCCGCCGCCCTCCGCCGCTGCCCGCCGCCGCCGGCGATCGCCGGAAACACTGTTCCGGTGATGAACAGTAAAATTACTGTAGCAAACTCCGAAAAAAACAAGTAAATAGCCCATCTTGACCGTTTTCGCGCGCTGATTCCAAATCCGGCGTCCATTTTGCCAAATTCCAATCCTATAAATTGCCGGAGGCTCCCGAAAAGGTATTTTTAATCCGAATTTCGCGCCGAGCCTAAATTTGATATCCACTCCGCGCGTAAACTCTTCTAAACATCCGACGGGGTCCCCCGATTACCCACGTGATCCATTTTATGCCCCGAGTCCATCACTTGTGTCCAAATTGGCGCGCGAACACTGCCGACATGCCACGTAGGCTTCCAGATGCTGCTGGTCACACTGTAGAAGCCCTGCAAGATCCGGGTCACCACATCCTCCTCCACTAAAAGAAAGTTTCGTCCTCGAAACTAAGGCAACTCCCAAGGAGTCTCAGAAACCAGGGGTCAATACTCAACACCGCCGTCTCCAGCTCCCAAGTCACCTATCACTCCCCGTGATTACTCGGCAACAACATCAGCAACAACCAGAACGGCATAGCCCGATCGCGCAATTCCCTCACCTCACGAGCCGGAATTCGCAACGGGCGTCCCTCGTACTCCAAACTCTAACAGACCCCAAAAGGAACGAGTCAATCACGGGCGAGGGGTCCAAAACATAACACTCCTGAGCTGAGACGCAGAAAAACCTCAAAAACTCCAACAAAAGACGGGGGTAAAGGAACAAATAGCCCGAGCAACACGCTCTAACATCACTCCTAAGAGCCAACTCAACCCAAGCGACCCGAAACACATCCACACAAACACCTGCACAGAAAAGGGGTCCTAACAAGCGGGGGTTCACACTCAGTCACCCTCAAAACTCAACCACCCAAGTGGATTGCTCAGCAGCAGCCTTTCATCAAAAGGGATCCTCAGGGACACAACTCAAACCCTGCACACAAGAATGGCCCCACACAGTGCCAGCTATGGAACCGTCAAACTCGACTCCCAAATAGCTCTTCTGCTCCAGGCATCCGCCACCACAGTGGCTCTGTCGGGGTGATACTGGATGCTCACAAAATCCAATTGTGGCTCTACAGCCACTACGGGAGGTATCACTATAACTCGCAAATCCATCTCCCACCACTGACTAGGTTAGAATCGGCGCTGGTACCAATCTCATCACCCGCTCATCAAGCTCTACTGGCACTATCCGGTCCAAAACTCCTCACCCCAACAATGACCGTCGATCTCGGTCAGTCCTAAATAGCATCCCTTTTGGCCGGATTTCCACCGCCGCCCCTACGGCTAGAATAAGTAATCCAGGAAGATATGCTCTCGAAGCTAAAACTTGCACCACAACGACTTGGCAAAAAGCTTCTTCCCCACAGACCTTGTCACACCATCTACAAATGCTGCACAAGCTCTAAATCACTCAGGGAGGGGGTAAAACCAAAATATTCCTGGAGGATGCCGCTATCAAACCGTTCAAGGCCAACTGAAACACAGAATTCCTCAATCTAGAGGCAACAGGACATTAGTCAATCCATTGGCTTCACTGTACTCGTAATGCCCCTACCGTGTCCTGAACACCATCTAGACAAAGCCCTCAGTTGAAATTCCATATTGGTGCAGGCATCATACAATAACTGCCTGAACATAGCTCCATCAAAAGATTCTAAATAATACCTGGACCTGCCTGGGCTCCAATCCCAAAGGGTTCTCACCGTCGTGTATCAACGACGTGGCACTAGGTCAAACAGACCCTCGATCCAACAGATCCCTGCACCGGTGCGATCAACTCTCCCAGCTCTTACAGATAATCCAAGTGGTGCTATTGAGGTTGGCGCGGTTTCCAGAACCACGTCAACCGCAATCTCAATCTCCCTAACAGGCGGCATAATCATCAACTCGAGTGGACTCACACCCGGGATTTCGCAGCAATAGAAATATCCTTTGGTCCCGGCGCCACCATAAGCTCCTCTCACACAGTCGCTAAAACCTGTGTGCTCAAACAATCTCCCCATAACAAGCCTCCTTTGTCTGCCTCGCAAAAGTCACAATCATCACCCTCTCTGCACTTAACCATCCAGTGGTGCCGTGCCAACCAATCCCAAGCACTGGGTCAAAACATCGAACTGCCACCCATATCAAAAGGTTTGCCGGTATAACTCATGGTCTCAACGACACTGAACATAATCCACAAGCCTCCTTCACATGCACAACACCGATGGTATCCTGTACCTCTAGTGCACGTGGTAACAACTCTGCCTCTAGTCCATGCCGGAAAGCAAAGTGCACTAACTCCGACTGCTATGATGAAATCACACCTGCAACAACCCGATCCACTGCCGTGGCGCCCTCCAACCAGGCGGCACAAACTCATCCACACGATGCAAGCGGTTGTCGCTTAGTCCACCAGAAAATATCCAATCAATCACAAGGAAGCACGACCTCTGTCTCTGCTCACGCTGAGGCAACAGATACGATCCTCCGCAGACAACAAAACCACGCTACCGTTGCGCTACTCTGATATAGATACTGATACTGCCATCGGGGTCCACCCGATCACCAACATCTCAGAAATCCATCATTGCAACCGTCATAAGACAAAACACCATTAATCCATGCAATTCCCTATACACTTATCCTTACTAAGCTCACCCTTCAATCCCATATAATACATTCAAAATATGCAAGTTATAAATCACAAAGGGTAGAATTCCCTTGGGTAAGCTTTACATTAACCGTCCACAAGGATATCCACCAACCACGACTCTGCCCCCAAAGGCTCCAAACTCAATCTTACGAGTCGGGGTAGTTCATCTGCCAAATCTGGCTCAATAGATCGATCATGTCCCCTCAGCTCACCAGCTGTCAACTATCCACCCTGTCTCGGTGCCTTGGCACTAAACATTGGCACGGAGGGGGCCACTCGCTCCATTGGCACTACAGAAATCCCTGCCGCTGAGGATACTACATCCTGGTGGTCTTAGAAGAAAAGTACTATCGGGCTGCCCACTGCTCCGACAACTGTGTCACCAAACTAGCTGCTCACTCCATCGCTGATATGCCTCTAACAATCCTGTCATCTGGGTCCGGAACTCTCTGACCTCAATCCGGGTATCCATCCCAAAACCAACCGCTCAAGCTCAACTGCCATGACAGGATACACAAGGGTCCCAAACCCAGCGTCGGGGAGACACCGCTCGCCACGAGGAAACCACAAATCAGCACACAACAACGCTCGACCCAATCCGGCGAAAGTCTAGAGCATGTTACCCATTCCACAGCGTTATGTTGTCTGCAGCCAACATAACTACTTAGGATAATAAACATGCCAATCACCCCTCCCGTTCCTTGGGAGAGGAGCAAGACTCAATCAGGACTCTCGCTACAAGTCACGACTCTCACGAAGTCATCCTAGGGTCCAACCACAAGCCTAGGGTTTCTAAGTCCACCATGACCTATCCCTAAGCTCTGATACCAACTTAATCTGTCACACCCCGGGGTCGAAACTGCGACCCGGGCTCGCCAACAGATCCGCCACCAATGCCAAACCCGCATAGGCGAAGCGTCCTACCTGCAAAAAGAGCTACAGCTAACAGATATCAGAGCTAAAAGATAAACTGCTATAGAAATAAAATCAACCACTGTACAACTGAAGATAAAACAACAAGGTCCATCTCCCAAAAAATGATAATCATACAATAACTTCGAGTACAAAACTCATAGCTCAATAGGGAGATATCTCAAATAAAACATCAGTGTACCAGCTCTCAATACATCAAATCCTCACTACATCAGTCTCTCAAAAGAGGAAAATAAATACTAATCTACCGACTATGCTGAAGATCTCCTCAAAGGGGGGTACCGCTACTCTCCAACGGGTCAGGATCTAGCTCGCTACTCCCTCACCTCAAACAGCAACCGCAGAAACGGCAACACCCGCCAAGACTCTGCAAAACAAGGGAGAGAAAGGACAAAAAGGGGGAAAAACCCCCGACGGGCGTGAGAACTACGCAAAAAGGGAGTTCTCAGTGGGTATCGCCACTAGGCCCGACGATCTGCCCA
Organism: Tillandsia leiboldiana; assembly: GCA_029204045.2. NCBI lineage: Eukaryota > Viridiplantae > Streptophyta > Magnoliopsida > Poales > Bromeliaceae > Tillandsia > Tillandsia leiboldiana. Next base: position 5,155,332 of record CM055063.1, on the reverse strand, counting down.
CCAAGACTACTAGAGGCAAAAGATAACCAATGCAGTAAAACTGAAAGAAGAAGCTGAAGACACTCTACAGCTACCATGCCTCTATCTGAATGCTCAAATGGGGAAACTTTGATAAATATATGCAACACTCGCACACGAGGTGCTCAATCGACCCAATCGAGCTGATTGCCACATCGGGTCCAGTCAAACCTGCGCCCACCTACAACCACCTCCCGCTGACGGGCAGGAATTACGTAGGGCGTCCAAACGGACTAACTCGCTATCGAGTAGTGGCTCATGCAGGCTAAAATCAAAATCCATGCCCTCTCTCTCAGAACGGATAGCCACAAGATCACCCAACCCCTCGCACAACGGTCGACTAACTCACAACGACCTCGGGACCAACGTCAATCCCCAAACGGTTCCCGACAACACTAGCACTGGTCTAAACACAGCTACCAGACTCCACTCGGTCACCCTGACACGAGTGCAACAATAAAGTAAATATCTGAAATAAACCCAATCTGACCGCCAGTGGATACTGGCACTGCCTGCTAATCTCATCTGTGGGAATACTGACCGACTACTGCCTGATACGGTCAGGTCCCCAAAGTAAGTAACAGATCGGCCTCGGTCCGTCCGATCAAACACTAAAGTAATAACAGACTGGCATCGATCCGTCCGGTCGCACACTTCGGAGTGGCACTCGAGGGGAGCGACCCACACGAGTAAAGTAACTCTGTCATCAGTATCACAAGTATCTCTGTGTCGAGTATCACTGTATCGCAGGACTGGATCATGACAATGATCAAAGTGGGAAAAACCCTCCACTAAAGATAACCCGAACCCCCAATCAATGCGATGATAATCAATAAGTGGGAAACTCTCTCCACTAGAGGAACCCTATCCCCAATCTGATGCATAAGTAAACATCCGGTCAACCGCCCAATGTTCGCGGTTGCCGCAATAACCCAAAACCCCAATCTAGTAAGACGAACTCGCTCAACAAACTTGGCTACACTATCCCTGCCCCCGCTCGAACCCGAGCTTGCTATCTCAGTAGCCTAAAAGATAGGAGAAAGAAATAAAAGCATGTTTTCTCCTAAGTCAAATCCCAAATGACAGTGTATCAGTAAATAGTGACTCAACTATGTGTCCAGTTTAAGCATGCAACTGTCCCAATATAAAAGTGTAGCAGTAAAAGTTGGCCTATCTAGATGTCCATACAAGCATGCATTTGTCCTCAAGCAAAATAAAGAAAAATAAACCTCATGCCAAAATTATCAATGACCATACCTGGCCATAATCCTCAATCCATAATGGCTCCTCAGAGTAGAACCTGCACATAACTACATAATCCTATCTCAATGCATTAACCATCCTCATAAAAGGTTATGTGCTAATATGGCATGATAATTAATCATATAGGGTATCCTTGCCTTAGATAAGCTTCCACTAATCATCAACATGAATATTTGATTAATACCATTGTCATACTATGAATAATTCACTTGCAATTTCTATAAAATCTTCATTGTTAAATTTACCGATCAATCCCAGCTATTGTACCATTCACCTGCATGTAATGCTAACATGTGAAAATTTAGAGAACCGTCCACCGGTTCCGGGAATAAGGCACCCACCTGAAAAGCTGACTGTCCAAAGCCCAACAGCTGAAAACACCAGATAACTCTAATCCCTTGCTCCAATAAGTTCAGCACACCCGTAACTCTCCTGCAGCAATACAAAATCCACTATTACACATACATTCCAAAATCTGCTCTCACACACACATACAACAACAGTCCCAGAAATGCTTAATTTTCACCTGCAGCAAGAGCCCAGAAAATTCCCAGAAAAATATCACCGCGATCCTCGCGTCGATAGCTTCGCAACGGTAGCTTGCACGCCCAAATCTGAGTTCGGTAAGCCAAGATATAAATTTGACAAGGTGGTACACTCAAAAGATTTCAGCACAAAAAGACTGTAGCACTGTACACAGAGAAACAGTGATTTTCACCTCTGATGAAATCTCAGAAAAATCCAAGAAAAATACGAGCGCGTTCCTTGCGATCTGAAGATGAAAAAGTTGTATAAGCTCGTTTCCGTCTGACGCTCGTGCGCAAAGATATGGCCAAAACACCTCGATGCTGTCCCACAAAGCCAAACAGAAAATGGGTCACAGTGTTGCCTCGGGATCTGTGCCGAAAACTTTAAACGGGAAAGCACGATCAATACGAAAGATGGAGCCCTACCTCTTAGGAGTCTGTCGGCGCAAGAATCACAGAAAAAGGATCTCGGAGTAGCCCAGGGAAGCCAAAACACTGCTGCTGCGACGAAGGGGAACACAGGAAATGCAACGTCGCTCCGCACCGTAAAATCCAGAACCTCGGGGTGCGTGCACCCAAAAATCCCAAAATGCTGCAGGATGATCAAGAACTCAGAGAGGAACAAATCATCAATAGGGAGCTCGGGGAGATCTTGCAAGGGCTGGGAGGAAAAAGCCAGAAAAGAGGGCTCGGGCTGCCTTTAAATAGGCTGAAGAAAACAATTGCCAAAATTCCGGATGAGTCCCAACATTCGGGCGCCCGGAAATTTTCGGGCACACACAGTGCGCCCGATCCGGCCCGTCCATCAGCGCCCGAATCCACCACAGCGCGCCACGTCACCCCGAAACAGCAAACAGCAAAACCAGCAACCCACGCTGCGCCACGTGGCCCGCGTCCACAGTACGGGTGGTTGGCGCCAGCCAACCACGAGCTGACACGTGGCACTCCCACGCACGGTCCCCCGCGTCAACGCCTCGGGAACCGTGCCCACCTGCTGCCTGCCTGCCCCGCGCGTACGGCCACCTGCCCCGGTCACCTGCTCCGCTCCCTGCGTGGACCGAGCGCACAACACCGCTCCAACCACAAGCTGCCACGTGGCACCGCCCTGGTGCACGCCTGCCGCGTGGACCGCGCACCTGCCCGCGCCCATGCGTGCCGAGCGCACAACACCGCTCCAACCACAAGCTGCCACGTGGCACCGCCCTGGTGCACGCCTGCCGCGTGGACCGCGCACCTGCCCGCGCCCATGCGCGCCTGCCCGTGCCGCTCTGCGCCTGCCCGCGGCCGCGCGCTGCCTGCCCGAGCTCGCGCCGCCGCCCTCCGCCGCTGGCCGCCGCCGGCGATCGCCGGAAACACTGTTCCGGCGATGAACAGTAAAATTACTGTAGCAAGCTCCGAAAAAAACAAGTAAATAGCCCATCTTGACCGTTTTCGCGCGCTGATTCCAAATCCGGCGTCCATTTTGCCAAATTCCAATCCTATAAATTGCCGGAGGCTCCCGAAAAGGTATTTTTAATCCGAATTTCGCGCCGAGCCTAAATTTGATATCTACTCCGTGCGTAAACTCTTCTAAACATCCGACGGGGTCCCCCGATTACCCACGTGATCCATTTTAAGCCCCGAGTCCATCACTTGTGTCCAAATTGACGCGCGAACACCGCCGACATGCCACGTAGGCTTCCAGAAGCTGCTGGTCACACTGTAGAAGCCCTGCAAAGATCCGGGTCACCACACAAGTGGTAAAAAATTTAGAGGTTGATATTCTAGGTCTTGAGTTCGAAGCCTAATTAATTCATATTTTTAGTTAAAATTTATTTTAAATAAACAAAACGATAGCATAGTATCCTTTTCTCAAAAAAAAAAAAAAAAAAAAAAAAAAAAAAAAAAAAATTCTCGCGACTAAGTTCGAATCAGACTGCAGCTAATCACAGCTGAAATATGTTAAAATGGACTCTTGAATAAACTTGAGTTTAGAAAATATATAGTTTTTTGTTATTTATTTGTATAGCAATAAATTTGAAGTTTTTATATTTCTACTATTAATTTAGTAAAAAATAAATGATGTAAAAATTAGAGGTGTGAAAAATATGTTAAGACATAATTATTTTCTTTCTTCTTTTTTTTTTTTTTTTTTTGGTATTTGATTTCGGTCAAGAGTGAACCAAAGCTAAATTTGTTATTTTGAAATTTTTGAATTTAGATGGAAAGTGAAACTATAATAAATTAAACAACGAAAATAGACATTTACAGTTGAAAACCATTCCACCCCTCTTCACTTTCGGTGGCGACTGAATTTTAAATCTTGATTAAAATTAAAGTAAAGCCAGACGCAAGTGTCGGATGCAAACCTGAATTAAAATAAATATTTAGGACCAAATTTTAATAATATATTTCCAAAAGTACATAATTAAATATTTTAAAATATTTAAAAGGTTTGAAAACACCTTCATTCTTTCCTCCATTTGTGTTATAAATTTCAAGAGAAGTGCTAGGTGTACACCCCAAATGGGGTGTACATCCTACACCCATCCCATTTTGAGATGGGTATTCATCCACTCGTCACATTATGTGACGAATGAAATTCACCCACCCCTAGGATAGGATGGGTGTAAGATGTACACCCCATTTGGGGTGTACATCTAGCATTTTCCAAATTTCAATGGCATCAGTTAATTACCGCCAAAAAAATTACGTAAATGCGCTTCAAAATATTTTAATATTTTTTATAGCGCGTTTCCAAACGATACCAAAAACTGATTGGACTGGGTTATAAGAACAAAATTTAGAAAAATAAAATGAAAAGCATGCATTAAATTAAAAGTTGTATTCTAAACTTGTGTACTTAATAAACCTACTAATATTGTTTTTACGATCAGATTTGATTTGGATGTTTATCATGAATAAATAATTTGTCTTGACCCAATTTTTCACACGAAATTCTTTGCCCAAATTCGATTATTTTTTAACTACGATTGGATTATATTTTGCTACCCCTTACCATATATATAAGTTACTGCGTTACCATAAAGGGCCATAAAATGCGAGACAAGTACTGTGAACAAAAGAAGGATTATGGAATGTTAAGATTTAATTAGATTTATAGTTGAATTTTAATTGGATTAAAATTAATATTTAAATTTTAGAAAGATAAATTTATTAAGATTTAAATGTTAATTATAATAAAAAATTATTTAGATTAGAATTTGGATAGCTTTTGATATAAGCTATAAATATAGTATAAATGCTATTATTTGACGGTGGTGGAAACACCCATAAAGGTGGTGGGGGTTAGAATTTAACCACACCTATATGACGGTGGTGGTAACACTCATAGAGGTGGTGGGATTTAGAATTTAACCACACCCATATGGTTGGTGACACATATGGAGGTGGTGAGAGTTAGAATTTAGCCACTCCCATATGACATGGCCAAGATGTCCATGATTTTGGATGCACGTACGAGTGCGTTCAAATAGAGAAATCTTTTAAATTTATAGAAGACGAGAGAAGGATGAGAAAAATTCAAGAAGAGAGCTCGAGTTGAAGCTACTCTATTGTAGAAGATGAGTCGATGTAATTCTTCTCTTCGTTAATGAATCTTATTTCACCCGTATATTTTTTATTTTAGTTTTTCTTTTCTTTTTGGTTGTATTAGTTCTAGTTATGTTGAGGGGACCGGTTTATGATAAAAATCTGATTTGACGTTCCGTTACGAAATCCCAACTCTATGCGGTACCGGAGCGGATTGCGAATTCACAGAATATGGTACCGGGGCAAGTACCAGATTTTCCAACATGAAAGATTAAAAATGCTTATTTCTACCTATCTTTTGTTACTGCCCATCGATGTAGTTATTATTTTAAAAAAAGTCTGGAGACCTCCGTTTGTACTATCAAGTCATTTTTAATGATGAGACATGATAATAGATGATTGGCTCTGTTGGATCTGATCTATATTATTAAAAATCCAGTATGGACTTTAAGAGGAAAGTCAAGTATAGAGACCTCCGTATGTACTATCTAGTAAGTTTTAATGATGAGACATGAGAATCGATGATTGATTTCGTTGGATCTGATCTATATTATTAAAAATATTTAAAAATTAAATTTTATATATTTTTAACACTATTTGACTAGTGATCGAAATGTTTTAAAATTAATAATTTGGATGGTTGATAGGATGCATTTGTAGATTTAACTATGTAGAAGAATTCAAATCTAGTGAAATATTAATAGAAAATTATTTTTTACTATTTAGAGCAAGAATAGTATCTCTGATCTAAAATTTAAGTCTCTTATTATTATTTTTTATAAAATTTTTATTTTTAATTATTTATTTTGAGACTATTCATCTTAAAATTAAATAATATTAAATAATTATAAAATTAGTTTCTAGATACTTCTAATAGTATAGATCATATCTAATAGAATCAATCATCGATTCAAATATTCTATCACCAAAAAAAAAAAAATATTGTAAGAAAATTATATGTACGCAATGAAAAAAAATATAACAATAGAAATTTTCTAAATTAAAAATCATCTCGTGTTTCGTTTTAGATTTTAAATTTTAAACAATTAATGTAATTCATCTAATAAAATAGAATTTAATTTTTCACCTAAGACAGATCGAGAGCATCGCAAAATCGACGAGTGTTGATAGAAACTGTTCGTTCTTATTAGTTACACATGCGTCAGGCCTCTACTCGCACCCTCACGAAATCACGTCCCACTAAACTAATTAACGCCTTCAATTTGCAATCCAATCACAAACTGATACCTGCACTGTCTCGAGGGAGATGAATCAATTTACTGAATATGCAAGCCTTCTGAAGATCAATCGGTACCGGTGGATTAACGATGGAGGACATTAGGAAGGGAGTGCTACTTCTTTTTAAAGTATTTTTTTGATCTTTAATTTCTTTTCAAATTGATTTTTTTTTTTTTTTAGGGGTACATAGCGTAAGAGTCAAACTGACACCAAATTCCTATTAATTTTCTTCGTCTTTAGTCACCTGTTTGATCAACGCCTGAGCTTGGCTTGGTTTAATTGATCACAACTTTGCACGTGACAAAGCGTGCTAAGGACATTTATTTCCCGTTGTTTTGTTTTAGGTCAATCTTTCGTATAGCAATTATAAATATATCATAGTATTTGATTTAACTAAAAAAAAAAAAAAATCAAACTCATAATCTTTTGAAAAATACTATTTGTACATCATAAAAAAAAAATATACATCTTACATTTAATTTATTTTAATATGAAATAAATTTTGTTAGTCACGTCAATATGATCAGTAAATAATAATTATATGGATAAAATATATATCATACACCCAATAGGATGTATGAGTAATATTATTTTAAATTTTTTGGACACTTTCTAATTCTCTTAAAATATTAAAAAATCCGACCTATCGTAAAATAAAAAATAAAAAATAAAAAATCCTCTTACAGACATAAAATTTTTGGACAATTTCAAATTATTATGGGCTATGAAAATGCTCAAATTAAGCCCGAGGCTACAACTATAGGCCCAATTGTGGACCATTTGGTACTACATCAAGCAGGGTCCAATTCTGGAGTGAAATTAACTACAGTGAAATTAACTACATTATAACTCTCAAAGAGGTAGGAAAAGATTGAGGAAGAGAGAGAGAGAGAGAGAGGAAAAGAAGGTAAAGAATGGGAGGGAAAAAAAGGGGGAAAAAAACTCTAACTTGAAAAATTATTTTCTTTCTCTATTATTATTATTATTATTATTATTATTATTATTTTGTAATTAATTTCGGTCGGGGATGAACGAAGTTAAGTTTGTTATTTTGAAATTTTTGAATTTCGATCAAAACTGAAGTTATAATAAATCAAACAAGGAAAATAAACATTTACGATTGGAAACCATTCCACCCCTCTTCACTTTCGACGGCGATAAAATTTTGAATTTTGATTAAAACTAAAATAAAACCAAGCGCAAGTATCAGATAAAATATTATGTTACGATCCAAACTATAATTAAAATAGATAACTAGGGCCAAGTTTTGGTAATATGTTTTCAAAAGTGCATAATTTAATATTTTAAAATATTCAAAAGGTTTACAAACACCTTCATTCTTTTTTCTATTTGTGTTGTAAGTTTCGATGGCAGAAATTAATCGCCACCAAAATATTATATAAAAGCGTTTCTGTAACACCTCCGGTTATTATTGTTGGTGGACCGAATCGTTACAATTTTAAATTATTTCAATATTTTTGATAGTGCGTTTTCAAATAATACCAAAAACTAGTTGGACTGATTATAAGCCAATAATTTAGAAAAGAAAAATGAAAAGCATGCATTAAATTAAAAGCTGCATTCTAAGCTTCTGTGCTTAAAACTACTAACATTGTTTTCATGACCAGATTTGATTTGGATTTTTATCATGAATAAATAATTTATCTTGACCTAATTTTCCACACGAAATTTTTTTTGTCCAAATTCGATTATTTTTTAGCTACGATCGATTGTGATGTCAACTAGGTTGGATTATATTTTACCACCCCTAACCATAAGATAATACATTACCATAAAAGGCCATAAAATGAAAAAAAAAAAAAAAGAAAAAAAAAAAAGAAGCTTATCTGGGCCTCTCTTTTGTTACTTCCAATTGATGAAGTTATTGTTTTTTAAAGAAGTCCAGTTTGTATATTATCAACACCAGGGAGACCTTCGAATGTACTATCAAGTAATTTTTAATGATGAGATATGAGAATTGATGATCGATTAGTTTCGTTAGATTTGATTTATATTATTAAAAGTATTTAAAAATTAATTTATATATTTTTTTAATAATTTCAAAATTGATAATTTGAATGACTGATGTGATGCATTTAACTATGTAGAAGAATTTAAATCTAGTAAAATATTAATAGAAAATTATTTTCACTATTTAGAGCAAGAATAGTGTTTTTGATCTGAAATTTAAGTTTATTATTATTATTATTATTATTATTATTTATAAAATTTTTATTTTTAATTGTTTATTTTTAAACTATTCGTCTTAAAATTAAAAGATATTAAATAATTATAAAATTACTTTTTAGGTACTTTTCTAATAGTGCAAATCATATCTAATATCAAATATCGCATCACCAAAAAAAATTATTATAAGAAAATCATATATACACAACGAAAAAAATATAACAATAAAAATTTTCTAAATCAAAAATCATCTCGTTTTTCGTTTTAGATTTTAAACAATTAATCTAACTAATCTAATAACATAGAATTTAGTTTTTCACTTTATGCGGATCAAGAGCACCGCAAAGTCGACAAGCGTGGATAAAAATTGTTTGTTCTTATTAGTACACATGCGTCCAGTCTCTACTGGCGCCCACACGAGATCATGTTCTCGACTATTCACAATCAATTTACTAAATATGCAAGTAGCCTTCTGAAGATAGATTGATACGGGTGGATTAATGGTGGAGGACACGAGGAAGAGGACACGAGCATATTTTTTTTAAAAAATATTTTTTGATCTTTAATTTTTTCTCAAATTATTATTATTATTATTATTTTCTGTGGTACCATAGCATAACAGTCAACCTGACACTAAATTCCTATTAATTTTCTTGGTCTTTGGGCACCTGTTTGATCAACGCCTGAGCTTGGCTTGGTTTAATTGATCACAACTTTTCACGTGACAAAGCGTGCTAAGGACATTTATTTTCCATTGTTTTGTTTCAGGTCAATCTCTCCAATACCAATTATATATATATATATATATATATATATATATATATATATATATATATATATATATATATATATATATATATATATATATATATATATAGGAAAATGCTACCTGTACACCCCATTAAGGGGTGTACATCCTACACCCCTTAATGGAGGGTGTAGGATTAAACACTGTATAGCATTAAAAATAGGAGGTGATATTCTCACTCAATTTTTTTAGGGCATACTCTTTCCCTCCTTTTCTTTCCCTTTCTATTCAGAGCATTTCATTTGTCTCCTCCCGCTCCCTCTCTCTCTCTCTTGACGACAAGTCTCTCTCTCTCTCTCTCTCTCTCTCTCTCTCTCTCTCTCTCGCTTCGACAATCTACCAGGCCTTCGCGAGGGCGACGCCCCCTATCAGGCCACGATCCCTTACGTCGACAAGAAGCTCTGTGTATGCTTCCATCCCGAAGGCCCCTCGGCCCCTCGGCCCCCTCGGCCCCTCGCCCCCTGTCTCTCTCTGTTGTTTCGACGATCTACGACGCCTTCGCGAGGGCGACGCCATATGTACATTTTAATCCCCTCATTTTATTCTCTATTTTTTTCCACAGTAATTCTATGGCTAAATCCCTGTTAGGGTGTCTTTTTTTTCATTCAATGTTCCGGTACACAATCCTAGTATTACAATGTGTACCGGTACTTGATGTAATGCTATGGCTAAATCCCTGTTAGGATGTCTTTTTTTCATTCAATGTTCCGGTACACAATCCTCGGTACCGGTACAACTCTATCATACCGGTACACAATACTCTGTACCTGTACAACTCTATAGGATGTCTTTTTTCCATTCATTGTTCCGGTACACAATCCTCGGTACCGGTACAACTCTATCATACCGGTACACAATCCTCGGTACCGGTACTACTCTATCATACCCGTATACAAATCTAGTACCGGTACATATTCCCCTGTACCGGTACAACTCTATCATACCGGTACACAATATTACATTTAATAACTTTCCAGGTATATTAAATGTATGGTATTAAATGTAGGTTAATGCTTTTATTAACTTTACAGGTATATAAATTATCTCTCTATCTCTCTCTCACTAGTAGTATTAAATGTAGGTTATTAAATGTAGGTTAATGCTTTCATGTACTGTTCAGGTAGCATTTTCCTTAAGGGGAAGTGCTATGGGTACACCCCTGTTAGGGGTGTATATCATACACCCCTAACAGGGATGGCTGGGATTGATTTATCATTCTCCTTTGTAAAATTACTTTAATTTTTCACTCTATTCAGTCTACGAAAAATTATTAATTGAAAAAATATTTGGAAAATTAAAAATAATGCAAAGTTGGATTCTGTACACTCATATATACAAAAGGCTACCCTTGTAGGCAGTCCAAATTCAAGGAGATATGTAAATATAGTCAAAAGTTGGCGTTGTTAATTGGTGTAGCTTTGTGATCAGATGGATCATATCCATATATAGCTTTGTAAATATCTCTAGTCCAAATGCAAGTAGGAGCTGCCAATTGGTTTAGGAAACAGCCTTAGATGGGTTCTGTACAGTCATATATCAAACAATAGGCAACACTTGTAGGCATCATTGGTTTTGTGGTACAGTCTATATATAGCTCTTATCATAGCTGTGTAGGGATTTCAAGATAGGGGTTAAGATGTATGAATGGTAGCTTTTTTCTGTCCTGAGTACTGTTATTTTTACACCTCTGCTTGCGATGTATAGGTTACACCCTTAACATAGGGGACTCGGATGGACATAAGTTATCTTTGTTATCATACAGCCCTGCTTGAGCTAGAATTAAAGTTGAGCTAGAAGGTTTTTTTCCCTTGTATCGGGGTGTTTGGAACGCACATAGTTAATTGGGTGGTTTATTGAGCCGAATATCGCAGTGGAGATGTTGGATGAGCATGCAGTGACGACTCTTGAGTAGCTGTGCTTTGATTTTACCGTGTTGAAGCACCTGCGAATAGGATAATACAAATGTCGGTAATGTGTTATTGGACGGGCATCTCGTTGGGATTTTGTCCTCGGAGCAGAAAATGATTGCAAAGTTTAATGCGGCTAGGGTGTCCCTAGGCGCATTACGCTTCGCAATCATTTTCTGCTCCGATGATCAAATCCCAACGAGATCCCCGTCCTCAAACACATTACGTACATTTGTATTATCCCAATCGCCGGTCCTTGAACAAGGCATTCTTTGTAAAACCAAAGCACAGCTCGTGAAGAGTCGTCACTGCCTGCTCATCCAACGTCTCCGCTGCGATAATCGTCTCCATATTCCCCCTAATAAGCTATGTGCGTTCCAAAAATACCGGTACAAAGGAAGAAAACATTCTTTCTTTGGTCTATAAATAGAATGGCGTTGATATGAAATAGCAGGTACAAGGTAAATTAGGTGCTAATATGTTCACTTTTGACCGATATAGGAGAGCGCCCATTTATTGTTTATTACAAGAGACAATGTACTATATAATATGTAATAGGATGTTTTGACAATTACATTATATATAATATTATGTTAATAGTTTATGGTTTAGGGTTTAGTAGAACATGTTGATCATATAATGCTGCTTTGTAATTTGGTTAGTATTAATGTGGAACATGTATTAGCTGTAAGGATACATTTTGAGGGTATAGTAGAATAATGCCTTTACACATAATCTGTAAACATACAAATCCTATATATACATTATATATAATTTCTTCTTTAACCACAATTTCAAGTTTGTATTAGCAGTAAATATGATGTGTTACAGGTCATAATTATTTTGAAATATCTAGACGCACTGATCATTATCAGTTCTTGAGTTTGAGATGGATGAAGAAAGAAACAATAAGGTCACAGACATATCCAATTTAGTACCAGAAGTTGGAATGCATTTTAATAATATGGAAATGGTTATGGGCTTCTATAAGAATTATGCACAACAATTAGGATTTGGGATTGTAAAGAGGTCTACTAAAATCAGTAACGACATTCCTTCGTATGTAATCATCGCATGCTCTCGTCATGGAAAAGTAAATCACACCGTGACTAATCTCCGGCCTCGTCCTTCGGCAGCGAAGACGGACTGTCCTGCTAGGATAAATGTGAAAATTAATTTGGATTTATCTTGTGTAATAAGTATGGTCAAACTTGACCATAATCATGGATTAAGTCCTAGCAAGTCTCGATATTTTCCATGCAATCGAGTTATAGATTCTAGTGTTAAGAGACGGCTTGATGTTAATGATCGTGCCGGAATAAGATTGAATAAAAGTTTTAATTCTTTTGTTGTTGAGGCTGGTGGGTATCAAAATTTGCCATTTGGAGAGAAGGATGCCCGTAATTATATTGATAAAATGCGCCGTTTACGACTTGGCGAAGGTGATGGCGAAGCCATTTGTAATTATTTTCGAACCATGCAAGAGAAAAGCGCAAACTTCTTTTATTCCATCGATCTGGACGATGATTCTCGTATTCGCAATATATTCTGGGCAGATCCTAGAAGCAGAGCAGCCTATGAATGTTTTGGAGATGTAATTACTTTCGACTCGACATATCTAACGAATAAGTATGATATGCCGTTTGCTCCATTTGTGGGTGTTAATCATCATGGTCAGTCAATCTTGTTTGGATGCGGCTTACTCTCTGGTGAAGATACAGCTTCGTTTGTATGGCTTTTTCGGAATTGGCTGTCATGTATGTCCGGCCATGCCCCCAAAGCAATAATCACCGATCAAGACAAAGCAATGCAAAATGCTATTGAACTGGTATTCCCCGATGCCAAACATCGATGGTGCTTGTGGCACATAACAAAAAAGATACCGGAGAAGCTAAAAAGTTATGGTGAATATCATTCTATTAAGAGCATTATGATGGATGCTATATATGAATCACTAACAGAACTTCAATTTGACGATAAATGGAAGAGAATGATAGTTTGTTATGGACTTGAAAAGAATGATTGGTTGTCAGGACTGTACGAGAACAGACGAAAGTGGGTGCCAGTTTATGTGAAGGATACATTCTGGGCTGGAATGTCCACGACACAGCGAAGTGAAAGCATGAATTCGTTTTTTGATGGGTACGTGAACTCGAAAACGACGTTAAAAGTATTTGTGGAGCAGTATGAAAGCGCTATAAAGAATAAAGCAGAAAAGGAGGCACAATTAGACTACAAATCATTCACCTGCGTCATCCCATCCATAAGTCGATATGCATTTGAGAAGCAATTTCAAGATATGTACACAATTGCTAAATTTCGAGAATTTCAAGCTGAGTTAAAGGATTTAATGCATTGTGAGACATCTTTAATATCATCTATTGGTACCGTCCATGAGTATAGAGTTAACGAGTATGTAGAATATGGCGATGCAGGCAAAGACATAGTATTCACTGCATATTTTGATGAGTCTACCTCCCGAGTTAGTTGTATTTGTCGTCTTTTTGATTGTAAGGGTATTTTATGCCGACATTCAATTGCCGTCCTAGTTAATAGAAAGATGATGATTCTTCCAACTTGTTACATACTAACACGATGGAGGAAGGATATAAGACGGAGGTATACTCGGGTGACAGCATGGGATGAAAGCTTAGGGAGGAGTCCAGAAATGAGCCGATATGAGGTAGTATGTAGTCGTATGTACGACATTGCAGACATAGCTGCTGAGAGTGATGACAAATATCATGTAGCACTAGTCACACTTGATAATTTGAAGACGAAATTAGAGAACACATCGTCATCCAAGGGAAGCAATGATGTCCAATTTATCGAAAATATACATTCTACTATGAGACACGATTCAGATGATAGATGTAATGACCAGAGAGTAAAGAGCCCGCTGTCAGTTCGAAGTAAAGGGCGCCCACCAAGCAAACGAAAGGAGTCGAAGACAGATCAAATGGTACGTCGGCTTAAGATGAAAGTCAACAAGCAACAGGTATATCTTTACGTACGTAACTCGATTCTTGTTGGCTTATAATTTACGGTACACGACATAAATTGAAATATTCTTTTCTATTTTATTAGATGCCTCAAAATTCTACGGACAGGTTTTATAATGGTGAATGCTCAATCTTTAATCGTTTCTCATCGTCGCCCTCGGCCTCGTCCCAACAGAGTGTAAATGTTTGAGAGTTTTTTATATGTTCATTTGATTGTCTTAATATATGATTCATAGTTCGATTTTCCTCATTTGTTTACATAATTATGTGTCTTCCATATTGGCCCCCTCCCTCCCGATTTATTAAAATAGGTTCACCTGCAAAGTCCTACGATTAAGAACTCGCCCATAATGCACTTACCTTATGGGATTGATGTACAGAGCAATCCAGCCATTATATTAACGGTAATGTTCCTTAACTTTCTCCTAGATGGTTTATTTACTATAAATTTGTCTTTAATACACATATTCTAATTTATTTATTTTGTTATATATGCAAGACGCCGTGGGCCCCTCAAAACATTGACATGTCGACAGACCCTGTCAGGAACCCTCCTATATCGGATAGAACTGTACAGAGCAATCCAGCCATGATATTCACGGTAATGTTCCTTAAGTTTCTCCTAGATGTTTATTTACTATAAATTTGTCTTTAATACACATATTCTAATTTATTTATTTTCTTATATATGCAAGACACCGTGGCCCCCTCAAAACATTGACATGTCGACAGACCCTGTCAGGAACCCTCCTATATCGGATACAAGTGTACAGAGCAATCCAGCCATGATTTTAACGGTAATGTTCCTTAACTTTCTCCTAGATGTTTATTTACTATAAATTTATCTTTAATACACATATTCTAATTTATTTTTTTTCTTATATATGCAAGACACCGTGGCCCCCTCAAAACATTGACATGTCGACAGACCCTGTCAGGAACCCTCCTATATCGGATACAAGTCCGAAATAAAATTTTTAGATCATCGTACTGGCTTTATGCAAATGGCGCACGTCTATGCAGTTCTGACAGGGTAATGACAATTTATTGTTTCTATTTCTATATGTAAAATTGATTTATCTCATTAATTTGACTTTATTAATTATTTAATCAGGTGTACGAAGATGACATATTGCCAAGAACAATAAATGCAGCACAGCAAATATAGAGACGGGCAATGCAAAGTGAGATCCATACCAATGCGACCTATGCTATAAACCATTACGCATTGTTATGCGTTGTACACTCTATATCGGTGGAGATTTCTATTTAACATTAAACTTTTTCATTCTTTTTTTATGCTTGTGTAACTATTGCAATAAATCATGCATGCATTATGGTAATAACGTACCTTACATTCTTTCCTATATTGAAGTATGATATTTTTTATTTCCTTTTATGTTATAAGCATGCTCTGTATATATTGAGTTTATATGGCAAATTAACATAGCTTGTAATTCGGGAGATGCGATTTTCTTCCATATGTTCGCATTTGCCCCTCACTGTGTCTCCAACTTTT
>CM055063.1:4894034-5139231 GCA_029204045.2 Tillandsia leiboldiana | reverse complement strand
GTAATTAAGGCCAAATAGCCGTGAACTTCTTCCTTACCCGATCTTCATCACTAGCCTGTTGGAAGATCACGGAGTTGATGTCACATGTGACACATACGACTATGGCTTGGGCGCTATTGATAGAATAACTTTGGCCAAGTCAATTGGAACTCTAAGACCTATTGGGCAAGTGAAAGTCCTACAAGTGATGCGACTACAAGTGCACCGCCTCGTCAGGCAACATCAAGCCTCTACTGGATCAGATGAGGGAGTGTCTCTACAATCATTACATCAGGGAAGTACAAGCAGTTGAGAAAAAATGGAACAGGGTTCAAGAAGCTTGAGGATGGATTAAAGAAGATGTTTGAAATCATCGGCTGCAAGCATGATGATGTAGTTTGCGGGACCGCGGACGTAGCGACTGGAACAAGTACTTCACATGGACATACATCACATGATGATGTTGAGGACAGACATGACGATGTGTGACCCGGTACGCCATCTTCTGCTTGCTTTCATTTCGATTTAGTTAGTTGTTTTCTTAACCGATTGGGTTATATATTAGTCTAGTAATAGCCCGTGGAGGAAGATCGTTGTTCCTCTGACTAGGCATTCTTGTGGAGTACAAGGGTTTTAATATCAATATTATTATATAATTCAGTACTATGGCTTTAACTTTGAATTTTATTACTAAAGAGTGTTGGCAAAAGAAAATGGTATATGAGTTATACCAACTTATGTGCAATGACATTTAGAATGTAGATGACCTTCTGATTTTCTTAATAATTCCGCAAGAAATGTGGAGAAGCTTATGAATTTTCGTAATAATTCCCGCATTGGGTTTGTAGTGTTTGCTATGATGCCTAGTTTTCCACTCTGAAATTTGCCTAATAGTATAGTAAGGCAAAAGAGACTAACACTTTGGTATGTATTTGTGGCTACTGCTTTAGTGGGATTGTAGTTCTAGGCCGACGATGGCAACGAGAAAAATTGCAGCTTCAGCAACTTAAACTGCAATTTAACATCAACAATGAGGCATTTTTTATTGTATTGAAGATATATTTAGAGTTACATTTGCAAAGATTTTTATCACATCTGCTTGGCTATGAATTTGTTCCAGTAATTTTTCTTATGTTTTGCGATTTCTCATTTGGTCATGTAATTTATGCGGAGCGTATCAGTTGAGTAAGCTGTATTGAAAATGAACATGATGAGGTTAGGGTATGTAAAATAGCATTTGTGTATTTTAGGCTAACGTTTAAGCTGAAAATTGTAGTGCTAGCTTTAGGCAATTTGATTTTTATTTGATTTTTTGTGATGAGAGGCAAAGAGAATTGGTGTAAACATATTTAAAATTAATTGAAATTTATACTAGCATTCAGAAATGTATTGGTGGGGGAGTAAGTTCCAATGATCATACCTTTCACATTGAATTAGGCAATGCCATTTAAGCCGCGTTGCTCTGGTACAGAAGACTACTCAAACTGATGTATTGTTGCCATTTGTTGAATTTCTTCTCTCCTTTCTGTTATGACGTAAGTAGGGTGAGAAGAATGGTGGTACAATTTGTGAATGTAGGAGATTATGGCTATTGTTCCAGGATTTTTATTGTTTTTAATTTAACAATTCTGGAGCCTTCCTTGAGGTTTTAATCTAGATATAATCTGGTTATCGCTGTTGCTAACATTCACGCCATGTGACAGTTTGTAAGGTTTGGTTATGTGCTTCAGTCACTTGTCACTAAGAACCTAATGGCTGTTTATTGGCATGATGACAGAGGAGTTTCATGGCGGTTCCATTCAGCCGGTGTCAAGGCTATTTTGGTTGCTGCAATCAACACAGGCCTTGATGCAAGGTGATGCTGAATTTGGCCGATAAGGTCTTTACTTCTTATATGATGATGTTGACGAGCGATTACAAGTGAGGGGAGGAGGGGGGGAGGTGGGTGAGGTGTGGAGGGTGCGAATTTGTTTATTACATATGGTTGGTTGGTTATGAAACTGCTACTCTGTTTTTTTGTCCCCATGTTCTTCTATTTTCTGATGCTGTTAATGCGTGGGTATTGTAAATTTAATATTTCAAGTGAATTATGATGCATGTAATATGAGTAGCTTGAATTATAAATAATTTAAATGCAACTAATCTGTAATCATTAGGGTTAAATAATTGTGGCAATATGTGTTATAAAAGGGGGTCATAAGCCAAGCTGATTGTGATTGGTATATGGTTAATTCACATGTACAAATCTAAGATGTATGACTGTACTATGGTAACTTGTATGTTGTAAAGGAATGGAATTGTAAATCTGAAAAGATGACTGCACTGTGTTTCCGGGATCTGAATTGGAGATGTAATTCTGAGAAGCTGATTTGTTGTATATGAATGTTCTGCAATTGCATCAATGTGTTCTCCAACATTTAAAGTTAATTATTCTAGAATATTTTTTATTTGGTGCTGTAACAGTTATATTGATTTGTTCTGGAGTATCCTTTTGTCATTACCAGTTTACGAGAAGCAACTTACTACACAATTTTCTAAGTATCTATTCTTAACAGATATTTCTATTTGTTAAAGAAAATCCCAAAATTTAAAAGTTCTTCAAGTTTTTAAATCTATTGAAATTTTAACACTAAGTACCGGTTCTCATAAATTAGTACCGATACTAAAATAAGAAGTACCGGTACTAATTTATGAGTTCCGGTACCGGTATTGTATGATGAAGTTTCATGTAACGCGACTGAGTGAGAAGAACAAGTGTACCGGTACATAAATATTGTGTTCCGGTACAGATAGTCTATCACTTGGGTTGGTAAATCTGTACCGGTACTTATAATTCAGTACAGGTACTAAATTCCGTACCGGTACTTATATTTCCGTACCGGTACACATGGTTTCGGTACACATCCAAGTTCCTCATAACCCGAAAGCATCACACTTGCAATCGTCAATTCATACCGGTATTGATCATTGCGTTACCGGTACAAATGGTTCCGGTACTTACCCAAGTTCCTCAAACCCGAATGTAGTATTAATGGATTTCCCCTCAAGTACCGGTACTCTTGGTGCGTACCGGTACTGATGGATAAATCCCTGAATAATACTTTTGGGTTTTGAGGAACTTAGAAGAATACCGGATCAACTCTGTACCGGTACGAAATCGTGAGTACCGGTACAGAATGAGCAACCGAAGGGTAAGTCTATCTGTTTGTCAGGCACTTGGTTTGTACATTTTTTAGTACCGGCAGTAAGGAATATGTACCGGTACTGAATGTTATGTACCGAAACGAAAGATTATGTACGGTACTAATTAATGAGGACGGTACTGAATGCCGCATCAGCTTCCATTCAAGTTCATCAAAACCCAAAATACCGGGTACTCATTTCTGGTCCTCAAAACCAGAAAACACCCACACTTGGATTCCTCACTACGGTATCAGTATTGAGTACCTGAGTAAATTTATCTTCACAATTATATAAAAGAATTGTATATAGATTAAAATTTAAAAATTAATACTTTTGAAACAATTATAATTTAATAAAATTTTATATTTAATATAAAATAAACTTATAAAATGTAAAATATATGAAAAAATAAAATTAGTGAGGTATCAGCATAAAAATAATCACATTTGCGGCGAATGACTACAACTCACCATAAAACACAAACCGATCATAACTAAGATACAATGAATCAATAAAAGGAATCAATACAATATTCATAAAAATTACAACAGATTGATACAATACAATATCAAACTGAAACTGATCAAAACAGGGATACACTGAATTCATACAATATTCATCTGCTCTACAACGAATCAATACAAATCAACATTAAACTAAAATCAAACTGATCAAAAATGGAATACAATGAATCGTATATATGACTCAATACAATATTCATCGGATATACAACATATTAATACAACTCAACATATAAATTAAACCAAAGTATTTATTGTACATAATTATCTTTACGGAACACTTGTATGCATCGAACTAGAAGTCACGCAACAGGGATCTCGTAAGATTTGGCTCACCATGTGCGACCGGAAATACGGGGGATCTTTTTCATAAACCAAAAGATCGGGGGAGCCGCCTCTTACAATTCTTTCAGCAAATAGGCATGTGTACATGCCACAATCAACCTCAGTCGAACCTTGTTGCTGACAATCAAGCTGCCAGATGACATTTGGGTGGCGGATGCGTTGTTCAAAGATAAACTCAAAATAGGCTGCAAACCACCTCGCCTGCATAAGAGAAATAGTGAAGTCAATCTTCTATGCATATATCAATGTAATAAATATAAAAGTAATATACATACCAATACGTTTGCAGCATCCTTTGCCAAACGATGACTCCACAAGGAATTCCAACTCTCAAAATGGGATTCCTTCAAATCTATGACAAGCAAATGCCAATGCCAATTACTATTGATAGGAATAATTATAAATCTATTACAGCTGATACTTTCCGGAGTTATTATTTCCAAAAAGTGCCGTACGGATGCAGAATCGTAGGCGACATTCCGGATGAAGTCAGCTGTGATGGCCTCGTCCGGCCTTATTCCTGCCATCTTGTTAAGTATGTGCATCTGGACATAAAAGGGAATATAGTTACAACATCAATCTAATAATCAATTCCTTACAATCTTGGTTTTGCTAAATGCTTATCACGACAAGAGGTTTGAATGAATGAAATTATGGTGAATAATGCAACATAAGTAAATAAACAAAAGGTAATAAATATTGAATGACTAATGTTTTTAACAGTTCAGAGTCTTTTATGTTTCAGCATATTAATTGTGCAATATAAAGGGATCAGATTTTAATGTCACAATATAAGAGAACTAAATTGTGAGATTGAGTACAATCTAAATTCTCAAATGTGTTGTCATATATATACAAAATAGCTAAATTTGATCTTAAAAAGACACGTATAATTCGTGGTTTCATTAAGGTGATATATACATAAATGTAACTTTATAAAAATAATATAGGACTGAAACAAATATGAAACTCACCGAAACTTCAGTTCGAAAAAAAAGAGCAGGATGGCTAAATTTCTGTACACCCTTCATATCCATCGTATTAAGAATATGAAAAATATACATTTATCACCTATATTAGAAAACAACAAGAAATTATGTTAAAACACACACACACACACACACACACACACACACACACACATATATATATATATATATATATATATATATATATATATATATATATATATATATATATATATATATATATATATATATATATATATATATATATATATATATTACAAGATTTAACTAGTTGTTTATCGTTTTCAGTGCACGAACCTCATCGCGGGTCGGGCCTCGAAATAAGAAGTTTCGGAGGATTTCGCCACTAATACAAGGCGAATCCGACCCTGTGGTGCTATCTTCCCATATAGCTCCCCTATCAAAAAGAATTAGAAATATTATGGTAAGTAATGAGAAAATGGAAATAGACATATATAACAATTAAAAGAATATATGATATGGTGGACTAACTTAGTTATTGGTTGTGATATAAAAAGTTGATTGCAAAATCTTCCTCTTTAGGAATTTTATCTCGACCCGGATATTCGCGACGAGACTCAATAATGAATCCGGGTGAGCTATCCAGAGCGGGTTCATCCGGAACATTGATGGATGAAACTCCACCTTCTGGATCATCATACTCTTTTTTTAATGCCTGTTATCATTCCAAAAATTATGCAATTGTCATACTTTATAAAATTGTTAAGATTAAAAACAATAAACTTAATACAATAATACCGTAAGGACGTCGGCAATGGCCCCGGAAGCAGAATCTGATGCTTCAGTTTCTTTCGACCCCTGCTCTTTAGAATCAAGGCGGCGCTTTCTAATATAAGATGCTTTTTTTTCCTCTTTTCCCGGCCGTGAAATCATCTGATAATTCCTTTCGCTTCCTTTCACGGCCTTTAATCCTTTCAATTCTCGACGGGACGTCGATTTTAATATCGGCAGTGGGCACCACTATATTAATCTCACCAGCATCAAGAGGATGTTCGCTGGTATCTTTCCCTAATGTGTGCTGCCCACCTTCAGCCTCATCTTCAACATTTTCTGTTTCGACATCGCCTGTCGCGCCGCCTTCTCCTGCTGCAACAGCAGAGCCGCTCACAATTTGGTCCTGAAGCTTCTTATTTATATCCTTTAACTTAATATTCTCTGCTTCCAAGATTTTAATCCGCTCTTCGAGGCCATAAACAGCTTGTTCCAAATTAGTAAGTAAATTATGAATACTGCTACTATCCCCAGCGCTAGAGGTAGTAGTCACCGTAGTTTTCGCTTGAATCTCAAATAATCAAAAAGCAAAAACAAGACGGTCACTAGAAAAATACGTAAAGTAACCCAGATCAATAACATGTATAATTCTTAACTTATAGAATACCTGAGGTGGCTGCCAAACTGGTGCGGTACGATTTAATATATACATCTCCTCTGGACGATATGTAAAGGTTGGTATAACCTGCAATATATATATATATATATATATATATATATATATATATATATAACATGGAATTAGATAGATACATTTATCTAAAATTAAGGAAATGTTATAAATTAACAATCATTATATAATTTATTACATCTGAAGGCGAATAAGACAATAATTTTTTCATCAGCTTATCATAGCTCCTAAAACCTGCTGAAGCTTTCCATTTTCTTATCCGTGGAAGACCCTTGTCCCCATCAGAAGTACCCAAACCCTTGATGTGCTCAAAAGCCCAGCTCTACATTTATGATCAACACCAGTTATCAGCAATGGAATGAACAAATGAATATTTACAAAATAAAAAAATATACTAACACACTATTTTTCAATTGTGCTCACCATGAAGGCTACTGTACACCCATCAATATAGCCAGCGTTTCTTTCGTGCCCACTATTCCGACGCTTTACACGTCGAGATGCTTTCGATATAGAACTTACAAGAAAATTATATACTGCATGCCCCCAAGCATAGTCACCAATTCTATGTACATCATCTATATATCTATATAAGGCCTTGGGAACATTGTAGTGGCTCGTTGGAAAGAGGACAGTGGCAAAAAACATATAATATAAATACCGAGACAAAATCGCTGACTGCATCCTCTCCCTGTTGACCAGCAAGACTGTACAAAATATGGCGGAGTTTTCTTCTATCGGCGTGCTTATAATCGCCGTTGAAGTATTTATGAAAAATCTTCGATTTCACACTCTTTTGACCCCAATGAATCGGCTCCCCCTGCGTCGGTAACCCAACCAAAACAGCTATTTCATCCGCAAGTAAGGAAAGAAAGTTTCTCCTATTGTAACTCCTCTTTTCTCATCATCCCAAAAGCTGAGGAGACTATCAACTAATACTAAGTCTTGGGTTAGTGGTGGGAGGTCGAGGTATGAAGCAAATGGCGTTGTTCTCAACAATGTCATTTGTTCAATAGACATAACTTCCCGTAGTGCTGGGCCAGTGATCGTATAGCTGCCCGATGTCTTCGGAGACTCTTCTACAATCATTGTATTATGTAAATGGGATGGATAACATCTTCCAGAAACTAATTCAATCTTTGTCGTCCTCTTTGCTATATCTTGAACTGCTCTCTCTATTCTCTCTTCATGAATCTTGGAAGTAGTGCTTTGCCTACTAGTGGTTGCCTCCTCGACCAATCTACTGGACGCCATACGTCTGGTAGCAACCATATCTTCAGCTGCATTATAAAAATCACGTGTAGCAATTCATTAATTATTCTAAAACACTTAAATTACAAGAGAATAATGCTTAATATTTTCAATTCAACATGTCATTATATTTGTTGGAACACAAAAAAAGATATTAAAAAAAACTAAATTCTTCTGTGAGAATGAAAAGGGATCTTTCATTAGCTAATTAAAACAAATTAAGAACGATTTTTTTATAAAGAGAACTACCATTATCCTAGTGTACAAAACAGAATATACCTGTAGTGAATACGATTATCCTAGTGCACAAATAAGTGTACCGGTACACAAAAAAGTGTACCGGTACATATGTGTTCCAAAGGTTCGTACCGGTACACAATTACACAATGAACCAAATTTGTTTTTCCCAAATGTGGTTAAGTGGGTAATAGTGGAAAGAGATAGTGGAAATGGTCTAATTGGGTGGCATCTATAACTGTGCTTAACCCATCTATAACTGTGCTTAACCCATCTATATGAATTTGTACACTTATTTCAGGATTAACAAGATTAACATAAATTGAAGCAAAAACACAAAAAGAAAAAAAAAAAAAGAATACCCTACCGATCGGCGCGGTGAGGCGAGGTAACTAAACCCTAAACCCTACACAATGGAGGTGACGGAGGCGACAGAGCTCTTCGTTGAGCGGTCCTCGGGTGCTTCGCAAGGCGATTCCAAGGCAACCCTAAACGACGGAGACGATAGAGCCCTGGTTTTACCGGCCCTCGCCTGCTGGTTGACAGTCGAAGCGAGCGAGCGAGAGAAAGAGAAAGAGCACTAGAGAGAGAGCGGGAGCGCGCGAGAGAGAGAGGGAATGGGGAGAGAGAGCGAGCGCGAGAGAGAGAAAGAGAGAAAAGGTTAGGCGGGGTGAGAATAGAGTATATGGAAATCCCGCTTAATTGGAACTAAATCCCAGCCGCACATGGTTCGGGGTGTATGATGTACACCCCGAACCATGGTGTACCGGTAGCACTACTCATATATATATATATATATATATATATATATATATATATATATATATATATATATATATATATATATATATATATATATATATATATATATATATATATCATAGTATTTGATTTAACTAAAAAATATAGCAAACCTCACCCCAAAAAAAAAAGAAAAAAAAAGAAAAGTTTTTTTTTCAAACTCA
Source organism: Tillandsia leiboldiana (assembly GCA_029204045.2). NCBI lineage: Eukaryota > Viridiplantae > Streptophyta > Magnoliopsida > Poales > Bromeliaceae > Tillandsia > Tillandsia leiboldiana. The sequence goes on along the minus strand of CM055063.1, from coordinate 5,130,338 downwards.
TAATTTTTTTAAAAAATACTACCTGTAAATTATAAAAAGTATATACATCTTACATTCCATCTATTTTAAAATAGAATAAATTTTGCTAGTCACGTTAATATAATTAGTAAATAACAGCACTTCACTGTTGAATGGATGAAATGTATATCATATATTCCAATAAAATATATGAGTAATATTGCTCTTTTAAAAGATTAAAACACCGGACCAATGGCAAAAAAAATAAAATAAAATAAAAAATCCTGTCACAGATATAATGTTTTTGGGCATTTTCAGATATAAATTATAATGGGCTATGAAATGCTCATATTAAGCCCAAGGCTACAACTATAGGCTCAATTGTGGACCATTTGGTACTACATCAAGGAAAAAAAAAACGAAAAAAAAATTAACAAGTAATTTTTTAATAAAAAATTATAACTAATCACAACCATCAAATCAACAAAATATAAAATGTACACCTCAGATTGGAATATACATGTTCATTTTAACAAGATAAAAACAACATTGAGGGGGGGGGGGGGGGGGGGGGGGGGGGGAGAGAAAGGAGGAAAAAAATGAAAAAAAAATGAAGAAAATAATAAGTAATTTTTAATAAAAAATTATAACTAATCGTAACCATCAAATCAATAAAATATAAGATGTATACTTCAGATTGGGATGTACATGTAGTATTGCTCATTTTGACAAGATAAAAACAACATCTTCTTTTCATCAATTTGAAATAAATTCTTCAATTTTAATTTTTTAGTTAAAAAATTTATTTCTAAAATAATTATCAAAACTATTAAATTTGATTGAATTTTTAAATAAAACTATTATAATAATTTAACTCTTCAACTACTGAAAGTTAAAAAAATATTAATAAAAAATTTATTTTTTATAATGTATATAATACTATTTTATATATTAATTTTTAATTTCTTAGATATAATTTTTCAATCTTAAAATTTTAATAATTATATATTTAAATAGCTAAAATATTATCTATTTGCCTGTGCCATGCACTAGTAATTTATAAATCATCAGGAAAGTAAATAATTAATTATAATTAATTACTATCATCGATCTTAATAATAAGAATGATTGATAAATCTTTGAAGAATCTAATCCCTTCAAATTCCCTATTATATGAAGTTAACCTCTCATACAATATAAGCTAATAATAATGGCATCCTAGGGAGTTTGGATCCAACCTAGATCCGCATGTAGCAAAATGTATGACATATATAATGAAGCCGATCCAATTTAAAAGCTTAAGCTGATCCAATTCAAAATAAAATAATCAAAGATAATTTATTTCCTATGAAAATATTTTGGTACGATTGTAAATAGAAAATTTGATTTTTTTAATTTTTTAAAAATTTTGCTATTCATAATTTGATAGTATATATAGTATTTTTTTATTTACGATGTGATTTATCTAATTCTAAACAAATAATTTTAATTTTAGAATTTGTTTAGATTTGTAGTTGAATCCTAATTGGATTAAGATTAATATTTAAATCTGTTAGAGATAAATTTGTTAAGATTTAAATATTAATTAGAATAAAAATTTATTCCCATTAAGATGTTAAGATGTGGATAGCTTTTAATGTAAGCTATAAATATAGTATAGGTATTATTATTTGACGGCGGTGGATATATATACCCACGGTGGTGGTAGTATTCATGAAGGTGGTGGGGGCTAAAATTTAACCACACCCATATAGTGATATCCACACCCACGGTGGTGATAACACCCATGAAGGTGATAACACACATGAAGGTGGCGGGGGTTAGGATTTAGCTACGGATTTAGCTACACCCATAATTTTCTAGGTTTATAGAAGATGAGAGAAAGTGGTGGTAACATCCATGGAGGTGATGGGGGTAGAATTTAGCTACACCCATAATCTTCTAGGTTTATAAAAGATAAGAGAAGGGTGAGAGAGATTCAGGAGGAGGAGGTTTATAGAAGACGAGAGAAAGTGGTGATAACATCCATGGAGGTAGTGGGGGTAGGATTTAGCTACACCCATAATCTTCTAGGTTTATAAAAGATGAGAGAAGGGTGAGAGAGATTCAGGAGTATGGCTCGGGTTAAAGTTACTCTATTGCAGAAGAGGAGTTAGTGTAATTGGTGTAATTCTTCTCTTAATTAATGAATCTTATTTCACCCGCATATTTTAGGTTGTGCTAGTTCCAGTTATGTTACGTTTTCGCAGCGGAATCCCAACACAAGGCGATATCGGAGCGGGTTGCGAATCCACTCTCCGCTGCGGAATCCCAACACTATGCGGTATCGGAGTGAATTGCGGTATTAGAGCGGGTTGCGAATCTCGGAGTGAATTGCGGTATCGGAGCGGGTTGCGGATTCACAGAATCTGGTATCGGAGCAAGTACCGAATTTCTCAACAAATATGATATTTCATTTTAATCATTTGATCATACTCTTTATCAATTAAATATAATTTTTTTTAAAAAAATGCCAATAAACTATACCGAAAAAGATATTCATGCATTCAAGTGGTCTTATTTGAATATCACAATAAGTTATTCCACGATAATTTATTAAGCATAAAAATTTCTTTGTGTTATTGGAGGATGAGAATTTATTTTTGCTTCTTAAAAGCTTTTAATATCTTTGATTTGGTATAATACCATATTTTACCTAAGAATTGATTTATCTTATTTTCAAAAAAAATGATTGGAAGCTGAACATTGTATTCTATTCTAGATATTTACTTATACTCTTCATCTATTAAATAGAACATATTTTCTAAATAAATAAATAAAAATATCGAATAAAATATTCATAAACTAAGTCATATAAGTATGAACTCATTGATATATATCTATCATTTGCTTTCTTATAATTAAATATTACATAAACTAAGTCATACAAGTATGAACTCATTGATATATATCTATCATTTGCTTTCTTATAATTAAATATTAGATGTGAGACTATATATTCGCATATAAATTACTAACATTTAAAGATTGAGAGAAATTCTATATGCATGTATGCCTATAATATATATATATAGGCATGGTTTTACACTCTATTTTCTGAGGCTGCGTTTCGAATCGGGATAGGCTGGAATTGGCTATTCTGGGGATAAGGATAAAGTACGGAACTAGAGCTTAAACTCGTTTGGGATGGTTCCAGGGATAAGGGAATTCGCGTTTGGTTTAATAATGTGGAATAGGAGGGATAAAGAGGATAAGATCGGTAAATTACCTTTTTGCCCCCAAGAGTTATTATGTGATAAAAGTTGTTAAAAATTGATTAGTTCGTTTTAATTAATGGATTAATATTTTAAAATAATAAAAGTAAAATTATAATCGTAATTAAAATATCTAATTTAAAAATAATACATTTAATTTAATAATTAATTTTTCCAACTTAAAATTTAAATTTAAAATATAAAATTTCAACATTTTAATTTGAAGATTTACAATTTTATAATATTAATTTTAAATAATTAATTTTTAAGTGAAATTTTTTTAAAATCTCGCAAAATTTATATATTTGTTAAATATTTGTAAATTTTCACCCACGAGCTTTATTATGTCATTAAAATATTGTAAACTCCTTTTTCTCATTTTAATTAATGGATTAATAATTTTAAAAAATATAAGTAAAATTATAATCGTAATTTAAATATATAATTTAAAAATAATACATTTAATTTAATATTTAATTTTTTTAACTTAAAATTTAAATTTAAAATATAAAATTTCAACATTTTAATTTGAAGATTTACAATTTTATAATATTATTTATAAATAATTAATTTTTAAGCGATTTTTTTTTAAAATTTCGTAAAATTTATATATTTGCTAAATATTTGTAAATTTTCGCGCACGAGCTTTATTATGTCATTAAAATATTGTAAACTCATTATTCTCGTTTCAATTAATGGATTAATAGTTTTAAAAAATATAAGTAAAATTATAATCGTAATTAAAATATATAATTTAAAAATATTACATTTAATTTAATATTTAATTTTTTTAACTTAAAATTTAAATTTAAAATATAAAATTTCAACATTTTATTTTTAAGATTTACAATTTTATAATATTAATTTTACAAAATTAAGTTATAAGCGAAATTTTTCTAAAATTTCATAAAATTTATATATTTGCTAAATATTTATAAATTTTCACCCACTAGCTTTATTTATATATTTACTTTTTTAACATTAAATTTTTTAAAATTTCGCAAAATTCGTATATTTGGTAAAGATTTGTAAATTTTTATTTACAAATTGCATATTACTCCCTATTAATATATACACACATCTGTTTATTACAATAATTTATTTATCTACATAATTATCGCCGGACTAACTTCTATTATTCCACAATTGATCTGTAATATCCGTTCGAATGGCGTTGCCCCGCCGCGAGTCTGATGCACCGGGCAATGAAGCATCAGGAATTTGAATACATTCGTCATTCTCTTCCATAACGGTAGCATGTTGGTCAACTGAATCATTGAAGTATCGATCACTACCGTGATGTCTAATAATGAAATTATGTATGACGCAGCAAGCCATTGCAATCAGACACTGCACCCTAAACGAAAACGGCGTTGCAATATTTAAAATCTTAAATCGCTTTTTCAATACCCCGAATGTTTTCTCCACCACATTACGTAATTGGGCATGACGATGATTATAAAGATCCTTATCGCTCCGATGTACCCGACTACGTGCGTTACTATCAAATTGGCTGATATGATAGCGCTCTCCTCTATACGGCGCCAAAAATTTGTCGGTGTTTGCGTACCCAGAATCAATCAAGTAAAATTTTCCTGCTAACGACATAATATAATAAGAATTTATACTGTAATTATATATGTATTAAAATTAATAACTGTAATATAGTGAATTGTCAGATTTTCTTACTACCTTCGGGTACTCTGAAACCGCCACTTTCACACGCCCATCTGAGGACTCGCATATCAGCGGCGGATCCTTCCCAGCCAGTGCAAACAAAAAGAAATTCTTGATCAAAGTTGACCGCAGCCATCACATTTTGTGATGTAAATCCTTTCCGACACCGGAAACGTGCTTGGTCGCTTAACTTGACAATCGCCGGAATATGGGTCCCGTCAACCGCACCAATTGCATTCTGCAAATGTACATCGAACATTCAATATCTTTCTTTTTTAACCCGTCGTTGTCAATACTCATATAATTAATCGTATAAAATACCAATGATTTAAAATTAATACATCACCTTGAAAGGATGAAAATTTGTACTATCTGAGATCCGCGGATGAACTTGAGTGTTGGTTGTCGGTTGAGTGATATATTCGTCTTTTAACATAACGATTCCTCGCAGTATCTTATTAAAATATCTACTAATTGTCTCCCCTGAATGTTGGAATGTTTCGGCGAGCACCCTATTTGCAACGCCGTGGCCAATACAAAAAAGAAATATTTCAAGCTATTCATCAACGCTGATATTCCTTGAGCTATGTATAAGTCCCTTACCAACAAGCTCATCTCGTAAAGCAATGAATGTGGTAGTCATCATTCTGAAATGCTGGTACCCACGGTCTGGATGACCATTTAATATATCACCAATAAATTGATGCCCAGTAAATGGTCTGGTTCGACATGGTTGTCTCGGGATTGGAATAACATCAGTCTGATGACCTTGATCATAATACATCGCACAGACTTGTTCCCAATAATCGTCATCGTCATCTAATATCGTCAGTATATTCGCGACGATCGCGGACGAAAATATGATGCGATTAAACGAAGCTTCCATTTTTCCTGCAAAGAGCCGTTTGTATTCAAGCAATATGTCGCAGTATATAGACATTGTCTAAACATTAGAAACAAATACGTCAAGTATATAATGCAACATACAACATAACAAGCCTCGAAAAATACCATAGTAGTTATCATCCTCAACTAAAACACATAACAGTAGTACAATATTACATTATCACATACCTAATCTAAACATAAAGTAAAGCATCATAATGTTCCTACAATATTACATTACCAGAACATATTTTAAACATAAAACTAAGCATCACAATGTTCCAACAATATTACATTACGAGGTAGCTAATTTAAAGATGTAATTAAGCATCACAAATGTTCCTAAAATAATACATTCCTAGCTACATAATTTATAGATGAAATTACTGAACTATTATATTCAAGGGAAGAACTGTCGAAATAAAAGACTGTCTTTCGCTAGTTGGCGATCCAGCCACTTTATAGCATGCGCGTCGTTCATTGTCATGAAAACTTGCCTATTCTTGTCATCTTTTAATGCCTCGGCGGCTGCCACTACCTGATCATCTGTAATTCCATGAAAAGAGTATACTCGGGCCATACAATCCGCAATTGTCGCGATATTGCCTCGTTGGCTAATTTCAACTTGGTACATTTGGCGGACTAGATCAAGCTTTTGCTTCCCAATTTCCACCATTTCAGCGAAGTGGTTACTTGTGCCTTGATCCTTTTGCTTCCCAACATTTCTACGCTGGGGAGTTGATCGGCGTGGAGATCGAGGCCTTTTCCCCGCAGAGCTATGCCCTGAACCACTTCCACTAGCACCGAAGTTTGGTCCTAGATTCGCAGGACTTGGCGATCGTGATGTATAACCCGGCATTATGTTCTCAAAGCTGGGTGGTATAGCTGGATCATCCTCATGCGGAGAAGATGATGATGAACTATCAACAATTTCGGGAATTGGCATATCAGAGGAGAACCCGAATGTGCCTGTTGCCGTATTTTTTTGAGTAAGGAACTCAATATCCTTATAATGAGGGAATGGTTTATCCCTACATTTTGCATAGGCCGGATTCTCATGGACAAAGACACGAGGATTAGGATAGCTTCACCAATTTAAATATCTACTAACTTACAATCTTAACGCAAATAATATAAATTTTACCGCGATTACTGCTTGCCAGTCTTCATTATCACCAGCGGTAGGAATGTTGTTCGTGTGATCCCATCCCCAGCCGCTCTTGTTAGCTAAGTAGTAGTATAATGCAAAACTTCTCTTCAGAACTTTAATACGGTTCTTTATTTGGTCCTTCGATAGGTCCATATTATGTCTAGAATTGACATCTTTAACGACTCGGTTCCACGCGTGAGTTGTGAAAGTACCATTTATATTGTTTCCTAGTGCGTGCTCCTCAGTTAACAAAGATAATAGGGTGCTATCCATAGATTCGGTCCAGTTAGGTGTTCGCGTTCCCGTTTGTGGGCGCGAACTACTTCCACCTTCTGTCCGCATATTCTCATTTTGACGGTTGTTTTGGGTTTGTTCGATGTTATTTGTAGGCCTAGAAAATCTCTTCCAAGGACGCATCTGATTAAAATAAATTGATATTGGTAAAGATCATTGCAACACTTACCATTGCTTCCCAACATTGTAGTAGTGTAAATTAAGTATTAATATGGAATTAAAATTGGTGGCCCAAACCGGATGATATTCAACCTAGGTTGTTGTCAAGAAATAGTGTATTTTTTTTTAATAAATTTGCTCAATTAGTTTCCAACAAACATGGGGTTGCAATGGATTGTAAATCCTTGCCATCCAACTGATGAATATGGAAACAATCATCATTGCAAAAGGTTTGGTGATTTCATCCTTTTTGGGTCATTTTTCGCGGTAACAAGCAATTATACATTAATTTCCAATTATATATACGAACAATACTCATTTACACCAACCATATGGAATCTCACTAATATATATAGCAATCATAGGGGAGTGAGATTATTGGAGCGGACTTACTTTGCGTGAGTAGAGCTTTCGCAACTCAAATAATGAAATCAACCCAATCAACCCAACAGCTCGGCACCAACACTCAACAAGGCAGGCTCGGGGGCCCGGGCGCGGGGGGGGGGGGGGCGGCCGGCCTCGGGGGGCTCGGGGGCCGGGGGGGGGCTCGGGGCCCGGAGGAAGAAGAAGGGAGCCTCGGGGGGCTCGGGGGCCGGCGGGGGGGCTCGGGGCCCGGAGGAAGAAGAAGGGAGCCTCGGGGGGCTCGGGGCAGGCTCGGGGGCCCGGGCGCGGGGGGGGGGCTCGGGGCCCGGAGGAAGAAGAAGGGAGCCTCGGGGGGCTCGGGGGCCGGCGGGGGGGGCTCGGGGCCCGGAGGAAGAAGAAGGGAGCCTCGGGGGGCTCGGGGGCCGGGGGCCGGGGGGGGGGGGGGGGGGAGGGGGCTCGGGGCCCGGAGGAATAAGAAGGGAGCCTCGGGGGCTCGGGGGCCGGCGGGGGGGCTCGGGGCCCGGAGGAAGAAGAAGGGAGCCTCGGGGGGCTCGGGGGCCGGGGGGGGGGGGGGCTCGGGGCCCGGAGGAAGAAGAATGGAGCCTCGGGGGGATCGGGGGCCGGCGGGGGAGCTCGGGGCCCGGAGGAAGAAGAAGGGGGCCTCGGGGGGCTCGGGGGCCGGGGGGGGGGGGGGGGGGCTCGGGGGCCCGGGATCGGGGAGGGAGGGCGAGAGCGGAGAGAGCGGAGAAGAACACGGCGAGGTCGGGGGGATGGGGGGCCGGCCGGCCGCGGGGGCCTCGGGGGGGCGGGCGCGGGGGGGCGGAGGAAGAAGACCGCGGACTCGGAGGCTCGGGGGCCCGGAGGAAGAAGAAGGGGGCCTCGGGGGGCTCGGGGGCCGGCGGGGGGGCCTCGGGGGGCTCGGGGGCCGGGGGGGGGGGGGGGGGGCTCAGGGGGCCGGGATCGTGGAGGGAGGGAGGAGGGAGAGAGCTAGAGGAGGAAGGAGATGAGAAGGAGAAAAAAAAAAAATTAAGTGGGAGAGAGAGAGATGGCAGGCATCATCAATGCCTGCAGACAGGCATTGATGATGCCTGCCTTCTCGGTCGGGGGAAAAAGGGGGGGGGGGTGGGGAGAGAGAGGAGAGAGAGAATATTTTAGGTAAAAAAATAGGTAAAAGTAAGGAGAAAAGGGTAGAATGGTAAAAAATTTAATAATAAAAAAATTTAATGGGAATTGTTATACTAGCTATTCTCCTTGTTCTGGGATAAGCAATACCAGACAGTTCAGATGCGTTTGGGAGAATAAGGGGGATATCCCCGCTATTCCCGGTTCCGTTCTGAAAACAAACGGTGCCTGAAAGATCTAAATAGACTCATCTATCTAATTAATTATTTTAATATTAAAAAATAAATTTACAATAAAATTTAAATTTTTTACTGATAGAATGTAAGATGTATTATATGATAGGATGTATAAAAAGTTTCGGATGTGAAATAAGAGCAATGCTACATATAGACCCTAAATGGGTATATATCATACATCCCATTTTATTCACCGGTTATTTTAAAATGATCGATAAAATTTATTTTATTTTTGGATGGATGAGATGTAAGATATACATTTTATTTGGAATGTACATTTAGCATTAAATAAGAAGTACAATGATTATCCCCAAGGATGATTATCTTTCACTTCAAAATGGAATCACAAATCGTTTGTTTCAGGGGACAAAAATTAATTATTAGGCTTTCCTAACAGTCGCTCCTGAGACTATAAGGTGGGTTCAATGTTGTTAATTATATATATATATATATATTTGGGCCACGGTTTGTTTGTCATTTGAACACTATAGTATCAGAGTTTATTTTAAACTCATTCTTCATTTGGCAGGTTCTCATATTATATTTCATTTTTTATATTATCTATGAGTTTTATATATCTTTATTTCTTATATTCATAATCCACGTGAACAAATTGTTAATACATATTTTACGACTATTTTCTGTTCGACTGATCATTGGGATAATATACAGTGTCAAAGATAATTTTAAATTCTTTCATCAGGTTGCTAAGTTACACACGATTTCTTACTTTATTTATTAATTTAATGTGTCTCATCTTATATACTTACAATGCACATGAATAAAATATTAATATATATTTTTGGGTTCCTTCCGGTAGGTTTAGAATTCAAGATACAGCTTGTTATTTACGAACTAGCTCGTGTTCGTTTTAAAATTAACGCTCGGGATCATTCGTCCCGTTTAATAAACGAGCCGAATATAAGTTGACTTTATAATAGCACAAATTTTAATGTAAATTTAATGATAAAATATTTATAAGTATAGTTAGATTTATACTTTTGAAAATATATAGCCCCTACTCTTTCTCTCTCTCTCTCTCTCTCTCTCTATATATATATATATATATATATATATAATATATATATATATATATATATATATATATATATATATATATATATATATATATATATATATATATATATATATATAGATAAAACACACAATATTCACGTGGTTCGACCACCGATCTACGTCCGCGGACGAAAACGGAGCAAAAACTTTATTACTGTCAAAAACAGAGTACAAAAAAAATCTCTCTCTGAAAATACGAAATACCAAATACACCGATATACCCCAAAAGAAAAAACCAAATTAATTAGGATTCCAAAGTGCAACATGCAATGCTACTCAATACCATAGCCTTTTATTAGCACATTGCCTAATTATAGCTCCAAGAGAAAAGGCTCCGCTCTTGCTCTCTCTCTGTAATATTGTCGCGGCTCCTTCGTGACGACCCACACCCAAAGGAACAAGGGAATAACTTGGATCTAATTTAGAGCTTAATTTTCTCTAATGAAGTCGTAGCACGTATATAACACGTATTTATAATATAGGGCTCAGACCTAGAATTTAATTAAACTTTAATTTTAATTCTAGTTGAATTAGACTGATACTAACAATTCAAATAGTTCAAAACAAATCCAAATTATATCTTATCCTAATTAGATTAGAATTTAATATTAATTTAGATAACTATAAATTTAAACCAAATTATGACAATCTCCACCTTGATTTAATTTATAGTTGTTAGCCTTATGTTGAGCCCGCTACAAAACTCTACCTTGACTTGAATTTTCATCTTCTCCACTAAAAATGTGACACCCCCGAAATTTGGATTAGTCCTCTATATAAATGATATAATAGGACTAAATCTCTAACCCGGCTATAGCATTTTGGATGGTAGCAAGATCCAAGAGGAACATGAGAGTTAAGCGTGCTAGAGCTAGAGTAGTTCTAGGATGGGTGACCCCCTGGGAAGTGGGGCGTCACAAAAAACCTCAAAGAAGTTCTCAAGTGCTGCCGCACACACCAACCAAGTTCATGCAATGCTTGAACTTAGTTACCGAAAGAGACTTAGTCAACATATCCGCTGGATTGTCTGCCACCTATCTTCTTCACGATAATATCATCCTGTGCTATCACATCACGAACAAAATGATACCTGATATCAATATATTTTGTTCTCTCATGAAACATTTGATCTTTAGAAAGATGTATAGCACTCTGGCTGTCACAGTGAACGATAGTAGTCTCCTGACTAGAAGTAAGCTCTTCATATAAGCTTCTCAACTAAATAGCTTCTTTTACAGTCTCCGTTATAGCAATATATTCTGCCTCAGTGGTGGATAAAACAACAATAGGCTGCAAAGTAGCTTTCCAACTAATAGAACAACCACTAAGAGTAAATACATATCCTGTAAGTGATCTCCGTCTGTCCAAATCGCCTGCAAAGTCTGAATCAACAAAACTAACTAAAGGATCATCAGATCTCCCAAACTCTAGATATATATCAGAAGTTCCTCTTAGGTATCTGAGAATCCACTTCGCAGCCTGCCAATGTGTCTTGTCGGGATTAGCCATGTATCTACTCACAACACTGACTGCATGTGAAATATCTTGACGAGTGCAGACCATTGCATACATAAAACTTCCAAGGGCTTAGCATTTTTCATTCCAAAACGCTCCAAAATTTTCTCAATAAATTTCTTTTGAGTTAAATACAATCTCCCAGACTTTCGGTCTCTAAGAATCTCTATACCGAGAATCTTTTTAGCTGCTCTCAAATTTTTCATCTCAAATTCGTAACTTAGCTGTGTTTTTAACCTGTTAATTTCAGACATGTCTTTTGAAGCAATAAGCATATCATCAACATAAAGCAACAAATAAATGAAAACATCATTATCAAGCTTTCTAAAATAAACACAACTATCTTGCTTACTCCTTGAGTAGCCACAACCAACCATAAACGAGTCAAATCGCTTATACTACTGCCGGGGAGACTGTTTTAAGCCATATAATGATTTCTTTAATAAGTAGACATGATCTTCCTTACCCTGAATAACAAAACCCTCAAGCTGTCGAATATAAATTTGTTCTTCAAGCTCGCCATGCAACAAAGTTGTCTTCACATCCAGTTGCTCCAACTCTATGTCATGAGTAGCAACTAAGGAGAGCAACAAACGAATAGAGCTATGTTTAACAACAGGTGAGAAAATATCATTAAAATCAACACCCTCTATATGACTATAGCCCTTTGCAACCAATCTTGCCTTATATCGAGCATCTTCAAAACCTGGGATACCTTCTTTCCTTTTGAAGAATATTCATTTGCAACCGACGATTTTCTTTCCTTCGGGTGATTTCACCAACTCCCATGTGTGGTTCTTATGAAGAGATTCTATCTTTTCATTCATTGCAACTAGTCACCTGCCAGTGTCAGTACTTGAAATAGCTTCTGTATATGCGGAAGGCTTACCAGCATCAATTGTCTCCGTAGCCACTGCTAAAGCATAGGCCACTATGTCTGTATATCGTTGTGGAGGTTTTATTTGCCTTCTCTCTCTACATATAGCAATACTATATTGCTCTTGCGTCGGAGTTTTTTCTGCTTCGGAGTTGTCATGTATCGTCACTGGATTAGAAATAGGACCTTTTTGCAAAGATACTAAGTTATCATTCTCAAGCTCTACCTGCTTCTTAGTATCCTTCGCTTTCTCTAAGTTGCTAAGAAACATGTAGACATGTCTAATTAATTTGGTTTTTTCTTTTGGGTGTTCAAGACATCAACAAAATTTGAGATCGAGAAGTTTGATCGCTCTAGCAGTTTTGCTCTACGACAAGTTGTCGTTCTGATGCAGCAGAGATTGCAAAAAGGCGTAGCTGGAGAATGAGAAGATTGACACTTCAGAGAACCCCACAGTTTTGCTGATTAAGTCAGGCAACCAAATTTAAGAATTCCGTATATTTGGTTTGCATGTGCAGCAGCACTTTCAGGAGCTTTTAGGGTTTTAGTGGAGAAGAAAGAGAATTCAAGCCAAGGTGGAGATTGTTAGATATGTCTCGAATTCTAAAACCGGAAGGTTTTCTAACCCTATTCTGTTTTGGTTTTCCCATTAAGTTAAGTTTGGATTATACCTAACCTTATAAAGATTATTCCTAATCTTAGTGAATTCGTATTCCTAATTGTATTAGGATTTAGCCACAATTATAAATATACAATTATTCTATTGATTTGGTGCGGTGGATGAGGAGTATGGGTGTATTTTGAAATTAAGATTTTGTGAGAGAGTTATATTTTGTACATCACTTTGATTATAATGAAAATCTCCGCTCCGTTTTCGCCTGTGGACGTAGGCTAGTGGCCGAACCACGTAAATATTGTGTGCTTTATTTTTCTTCTCTATTTCTCGATTCTCTTTTGATATTTTTGTACCCAACAACCTAGATCTTTTCCATTTTTGTCATAATATATATATATATATATATATATATATATATATATATATATATATATATATATATATATATATATATATATATATATATATATATATTCCTATACTTTCGAAAGTACGGAGGCCTCCGTGCTTGTAAGTTGTTTTGGATGATGGGATATCTAATTCGATGATCGGCTCCGTTAGACATGATTTATAATGTTGGAGCTATCTAAAAACCAAATTTCATAATTTTTTGACTTTATTTGCGTAGTGAACAAGTTGTCTCAAAATGAACGGTTGAAAATAAAAATTTCATAAAAAATAGTGATAAAAGATTCAAATTTCAAATCGAAAGTATTGATCATACTCTTGATATTAAGTAGAATTTTTTATTAAAATTTCACCTAATTTGGATTGTTTTACACCGTTGAACTTACAAACGTACTATATCGGCTGTTAAAATAATCATTTTTTAGACTCATTGATCGCTTGGTAAATGATGTCGAAAAATTATAAAATTTAGTTTCTAAATAGTTCTAGTAGCGTAGATCATGTCTAAATGAGCCGATCGTCGAATCGAATGTCCCATCATCGAAAATAATTTATAAGTACGGAAGCTTCCGTACTTTCGAAAGCACAGAAGACTTACTATATATATATATATATATATATATATATATATATATATATATAGAGAGAGAGAGAGAGAGAGAGAGAGAGAGAGAGAGTCCGGCTACTATGCTATCGATAGCACGAAGCATTTGGTGATATCAAGTGTTCTATCCTTAGATCAACCCTTTTGATTATTTTCACATGTTAGATTTTACTATTTTTCCACCCACCCATTAAATTCAAGGGGTCCACTATCATCTCAACCATACATCTTTTAATTCAACGGTTAAAAATTTAATAGCACCAATGATTTGGTGCTATTAATAGCATTCCAGCGCCTAGCCCTATATATATATATATATATATATATATATATATATATATATATATATATATATATATATATATATATATATATATATATATATATATATATATATATATATGCTGGAGTACTATCAGTAGCAAATAACTTCCGTTGCTAATCGATTTATTTTCGATAATAGAGCTTCCGAATCAACGATCGGCATTGTTGAGCATGATCTAGACCACTGAAAGTATCTAAATATCTTGATCTTTGATTTGAAGTTTGAACAAGAATTTTTTGGTTTAAGATATTTTTCACCTATTGTTCTTATAATTTTTGAAAAAATTCGTGTTGAAGTTTTTGGAAGGTTGCAACCCTTTGAGATTTTTTCGAGGGTATAGAAAATTAAGGGGGGCAACTTTGTTTTGGAGTTTTAAGAGGAATTGACAACTATCCGGTAAGATGAACCTCACCAAAATTGATAAATTCTCCTTATGTCTTCTATAATATCATAGGGTTAAATTGAATGTGTTAGCATTCAATTCATATCATATTAAAATTTTTGAACATGTATTTTGACCCTTTCATATATAATAAATTTTATACTCTATATAGTAGAGGTATACGTATAGTAGAATACATGCATAATATGTCACATGAGTTTGGTAATTATTTGTATATATCTTTGAGTTGTATAGTATGACCGAATGTGTAGATAGCTCCTGTGCATATTATAGTAGAGTTGAGATATAGTATGCATATAACTATTAATATTTGGAAATCTATGATAAGTAGTGTCACACCCCGAGTTTAAAAAACAGCCTCTTAATTTTATTTTATTTTTTTTCATAAATCAGAGTTTGAAAACAGCCAGGGCGCGACAGACCGCCACATATATAGAAAATTCTCAATTCCCCATTGGAATTGAGCCTTTTCTACACATGCACGGCTAAGCTTTTGTAACAACATTAGAGTAACTAAACTACGTATATCTAAACAACTAAATTACAACAGGTTACGATTACAACTCTTTTATATAATTTGCGGGAAGTAAATATACTGGTGACATAAGGGTCAGTACTATCGCAACAGCCTCACCAACGTGTCCCGACATCCCAACACCCGAACGACCTGAAAAACAGTCACCCAGGGGGTGTGAGATACATCGACAGTGTATCCCAGTGGGCACGACGAGCCGAGAAATAGATAATTGTACCTAGTGGACACAATAATCTGCGGATAGTAATAGATCAATAGGTAACATCTGATATATGAAACAAAACTGGCAGGAAGCATAATCATGATACTGAACATAATGAGTACCAAAATACAGGACTATAGCATACTGAAAGACGATATAATGAACTATGCCTCGGTAATGGAACCAAATACCCTATCAGTAAAATAAAACAATGGTACTGATAGATGATGTTAATCAAGCTGTAATTGACAAATCAAGCTATAAATGCCAAATCTGATAGTCCTGTAAATCTCAATCCACAAGGGATACTATTGAGGGCAAGGATGATAATCCACAGGTATCGGTGCTATAAAAGAAAGGTACCACTAATCTGTGCCAGTCCTACTAGAGGAATGTATCATAATCATAATGCTGTGCATATACGGGTACAGAAATATCAGAATCAATCATGGTGGTAATCAAATATAACTGAAGTAAAGCATGCTAGTACATGGAAGTATATGAGCTATGCATCAATCAAAGAACAGCAAGTGCCCAATCAATGCCACTTTTGGTCACGCAGGACCTTAGGCTCATGCCACTATCTGGCACCTATCTGGCTGACACAACCCCGCACCCACAGGTGCTGTCTGGGGGCTCACGGGTCTTTCCTCTAGACCACTTTACTGGTAAAGAACACTGTGACGGTGGCCAAACCGTCAGTGTACGTGACGTACAGCGGTGCGTGGCGATCATAGTGCTATGCTCAAGCTCGCGGTCCAACGACCGGGTAGTCGGCAACAAGCCGAGGATCCCAACAGGGAAGCAGATGTCCGAATATCTCAATCACAAGTCCATCATGCATATCTGGAATATCAAAGCATGTATAACTGGAACTAATGCAGTGGAATATAAACAACTGGCATGATCAGACTGTAATAACGACTATACTGTGATATCTGAATAGGGGAGCAAACATATAGACAAATAGCAGATAACGAACATCAATGAAAGTAACACAGGTATGCATAATCAGGGCTCAGTCAAGAACAGGTGTCCGACTAGACTAAAGCAACAAGAGGGCCGAAAAGATAAAGCCCTGACCGAAGATAACCCACCTCAATGTAGGCCGATCAACGACTCCAACAGAAGGCTCGGGGCCGAAGTCAGACTGCAAAGACCTGAATCACGAACACTGATCAGGAATGACTCACACATACCCAAATCCAATCCGGAACACGAAAGTCGCACCGAAAACCGTAAAACCGATAATTTCGCCGGTTTACGGAACGGAATCCGATTTCCGCTCAACGAAAACCTACAGACTTCTAATAAATTGCCTAACAAGTGTGCAAATACTATCTAAAGACAGTTAGCATGCTACATTTGCAACAGGACCCATAATATTCACTGAATTGCATAATTACAATTATTTTAAAGCTTATTTCGACTCGCTCTCTAAATCCGGGAAACCAGAGACAGCGCCTTAAGTTTCAGCACGTCCATTACGACGAGACGAAGCTCGTGCTCACGGGCTTGGGCCAGCATAGGGCCCAAATACAAAGTTGGCCCATAAACACTTAGGGTCCAAAACACCACTTTGCTACAACTATTTATATACTTGATCAATTTGGAAGCTAACTGAAGCATGGCACTTAGTGAGGACAGAGGACAGTGATGCTCACCTGTGTCTTGCCGGAGAGTGGCCGGGAAGTTGGCCGGAGCTACACCACTTCAAGCACAAGGTTCGGGTTGCACAAGTTGGGACCAAACCTTTATCAAAAAGCCCACAAAGGCAAGCATCAGCTTAAGAACCTTCACAGAGGTTGCTGGGTCAGTTCCAGACCCACAGCCGGCGACCAAAGGCGGCGGCGACGGCCGACGGTGGAGCTCGGGTTGCCCACTTGGTGCAACTACAGAGGTAAGAAACCTCACTTTAAAAACTCCATGCAATGACTTTGGAAGCTTCCTATGATCAAAATAAGTGTAACTGGACAGCTTACCGGCGGTGGGAAGCGCCGGCGGCGCGCGGCGGCGGAGCTCGGCCAAGCTCGGGCCCTCTAATGGCGGATTCCGGTCGGCGAGGCCTGGGCCGGCGCAAGATGGACCAAAGTGTTGCCCTCGTCTCCACGGGGCTTCCAGAGGTGGTGGCCGGCGGCGTGGGTGCGCGGCGGCGCCGGACGGCGAGGTTCGGCCGAAGAACCAAAAAGCCCGAAACTAGGGTTTCACCGCGCGGCTTGGATCCTCGACCGATCGTCCAGAGACTTGGTAGACTCCTTTCAGTCGATGAGGAGATGAAGATCAACGTCTCTGATCTGAGTTTCAACGGCCGGATGAAGCCCGACCGCAGATCTGGCCCGAAATTGCACTTCCGGCAAGAAGTCGCTCCCGCCGGCGATGGGGTGGACGGCGATGGACCAAACTTCACAGAGAGGTGCCACTCGACGTCAGGAACAAGATGGTTGGGTTCAAAGGCCACTATAAACGAAAAGTTTTCAACCTTCTTACCTCGCCGGAAAACCGAGGAAGAAGACAACCTCCGCGGCGACGCACGGCGGCGGCTGGCGTCGGTTCACCCCAGGCTCGGTTGAGGCTTCACAGAGGACTCCTCAGGAAAAAGGTTCGATCAACTTGGGTCCTTCCGAAGCACCCTCCTCACCAACAACCCGAGAGGAGAAGCTTCATTGTCTTCTTCTTCTTCTCCGGCGACGGGGACTGCAGCGGCGCCGGCGCGACTGTTGGAGGAGATGGTGGGGGCGTCGGTTCCAGAGGGGGAGGCAGAGGGGCTCGGCTAGGGTTTCCAAAACCCAAACCCTCAAATGCAAATTTATATACATAATGCACAAAATGCCATAAACCCCTCCAACTCTTATTATTTTGCGCCAAGTCCCTTACAGAAACTTCAACTTACTCTTTAGTCCTTGTCCATAAAGTGGCACGATTTTCGAGGCATAAAATATAGGGTTTCTGCGTAAAATACTCCATTTTTCACCATATTTCACGCTTTTCGAGGCGTTCGGGTCATCAAATCGAAAAATGGACTTCGCCACGACGTCCGACTCGACGAAACCTATCAGGTAGCGATTTTTGTTTTTCGACGAAATGCCCGGATAAATTCTCGGTCCACAATTACTGTACAATTATGCAGTATGGCACGTTTCTCGAGACTCTAGGATCGTCAAACGAAAATTCCGTCGGCGCCATTGCGCTCAGAATGTCAAAATTAGCTAGAATCGTCTACTCATACTGCTAGGTTTGGATTTTGGACAGTGAAATGGCCAACGACCGATCGAAAGGGGACCGAGATTAGGGGTTACTATTTATTTTACTATTCACTTAAGTCGTGGGTCCCGCCCGCTTCTTCGCTGATTTCTGGACGATCCGACCGTCAGATCGAGGACATATTAATATCAATCTTTTTTGTTTCGATGAGACGGTCGCAATAGTGATCTCGAATTTTCGAGATCAGGCTCCAATCAAAAGTCGATCTTCTAGGGTCTAACTTCCCCTATAAATTACCCATTTAAATAATCCAGAAAATTATTTGAACCTAAATTTTGGGTTTCAAAAATCATGGTTACTACAAGTAGTGCCATCTAATGTAGATGAGGCATGATTAAAAAAATTTTATATTTGCGTAGTTAAGATAAAATGTATAATTTTTTCATGTTTGAGACATGATAAGACAAATTGTATGAAAATCTTCTTTTAACAAGTAGAGACAATGAAATTAATATATATGACATTGTATTCTGACCTAAAGGCCGAAAAAATGAGATTTTGTGTCTTAGACACGAAAATTGAGACCACGCTTGCTTGCCAATTATACTCATTCGCATATACTTGGTGGGGTCGCTCCCTTCACACTGGCACTCCCAAGTTAGCCATTACGAAATCATACTCGCTCATGCGGGATTGGGTGCCAATGGGATGCCATGGGGATGCTCATCTCAAGAGTGGGGATTTTGTCTACTGCGGAACCATGAGGCAATACAAGCCGGGATTTTACCTTGAGTAAGTCCTTAAGGTAATTAAATAAAGTTATAAAGTTGACATTGGATCTCACAAATTAGTTGATGCATACATAGTAGTTGGATATTTATGATAATAGTAGAGCAACTTGTATATGTTTCTGGTAGATTCATTGAGGCATGATAGTAGTAGAGCTACTTTTATTTCAACATTTTTTTTTTTACTCTTTTATTTTAGCAGTTATATTATCTATACCTCAATTGACTAAGTGGTGTACTTCACTTTTCTTTATGGCTTACCCATTAGAAACTATTGTTTAATAGTTCTCATATGTACATTGGTTCGTTATTTTTATTTCAGAGCCTTCCAAAACGGGAAAGACTCGGGATCCCGGAAATAAAGTCGCGCCTAGTTAGTGCCTACCTATTGAGCCACTAGAGGTGAAGCTGAGACACCTTTCCGTTTGAGTTTTATTTCGTGAGAGGTGTACTAGTATTTAGGGGTGTCAACGAGTCGAACACGAGCGAGCTGGGGTCGGCTCGTGTTCAGCTCGTTTAATAAACGAGCCGAACACGAGCTGGCTCGTTTAAATATCGAGCTGAAAAATTTGGCTCGTGTTCGGCTCGTTTATTAACGAGCCGAACACGAGCCGGCTCGCGAACAACAAGTTTAATTTTCATTCCTACTATTAGGTGTAAAGTTGAAAGAAAATTAAAAAATTAAAATTTTAATCTAATAATTAAAATTCACAAAAAATTGATAGCCTAAAATCTAAATAGTAAAGTTTATATATATATATATATATATATATATATATATTCGAGCTGTTATCGAGCCGAACACGAGCGAGCTGACCCCAGCTCGTGTTCGGCTCGTTTATTAAACGAGCTGAAAAATTCGACTCGTGTTCGGCTCGTTTACTAAACGAGCGATTCAATCTCGAGCTCATTTCGAGCCGAACACGAGCTAGCTCGCGAACAGCGAGCTGGATTGCCATCCCTACTTGTATTATATGAAAGGCCATTTTGAGTTCTTGAGATATACTATTTTGTGGGATATTCATATTGTATATCTTATGATAGTTCTTATATGGATAGTAGTTGTTGTTATTATTATTCATGTTTAGTTTAGTTTATATTCTTATAGTCTGATCATCTTGTTCGGATGTATATATATTTCTTTTTTCCGTATTGTATGTTGTAGATGTTTTGTGTGTACCAGAGGGTACTTTGTATACACGGCAGGTCTGTACACGTGTTGGGTAGGATTCCGCTAGGACTCGGGGCGTGACTGTCACACCCCGGGGTCGAAATTGCGACCCGGACTCGCCAACAGATCCGTCGCGCATACGGAAAGCCCCGTATAAACGAAACGACCAACGTGCAAAAGATAATAATAACTATTATGCAGATAGCAGAGCGGAAAAGTAAACTGCTAAAATAAATAAATATAATCCCCAAATAGTACAAGTCAGATCCTCACAATATATATGTCTCTCCAAAATAAAACTATCAAAATAAAATAAGTATATGATACATCCCAACCACTGACTGTACTAAAACAACTCCAAAAGGGTCCATCTACTCTCTCACAAGGAACAGGTAGGGATCTAGCTCGCAACTCCCTTATCTCGGTCAGATGATGCAGCCAGCGACGAAGCCAGAATTTAATTCTGAAGGGGGCCAAAATATATTCAAATAAAAATTTTAGTACATCATCAATTTTTTTAAAAAAATTATTAATTAAATAATTAATATAAAAATATTAATTTTTTTTAATTTAAAGATGTTTAATTTTTAATTATTTTATTTATATTATTTTATTCAAATAACTAAAATTTTTACTAAATATAACCCTAATTCAATTAGATCAATGACTTTAGCGGAAAGATCTATTCAATTTAGTATAATATTTTATTTAGTTAAATAAAATAGCTTATAAAATATAGTTAGAAATTTAAAAAATATGAAATAAAAAATTTGGAGTTAATATATGTATTTAAAATAACTGTAAGTACGAGATTCTTAATATATTTTTACCCATTTAAAATGTATACAAATAAAAAATAAAAAAAAATTATGTTGGCACAAAAAATTATTAAATAAATATTTAAAAGTTGAGGGGGGTCATTATTATCTAAAAGAGAGAAAGAGATAAATTAGTATCAAGAACTATTGAGCGATATTAAAAAATTGAGAGGGGCCATGGCCACCTTGGGCCTTAATATGGCTTCGTCTCTAGATGCAGCAGCAGCAGGAGTAGCAGGAACTGGAGAAGAAGCCCCTAGAAATAGTCACCAACAATGGTCACCAACAGTAATTCTCAGTGGGTACCGCCACCAAGACCAACGGTCTACCCACTAAGTCTACTAGAGGCATAAAGTAACAAATGTGGTACTATAAAAAAAAAAGGCTGAAAATAACTCTACAGCTACAATGCCTCTATCTAGATGCTCAAAGGGTGATACAGATGAAAAATGATGCATCTACTACCTCTCGATAAAACAATCACCCAATCTACACTAACTGCCACAAAAGGTACAGTCAAACTTGCGCCCACCTACTACCATTACATCCACAGCGGACTGGAATTACGTAGGGCGTCCGTGACTGCCCATAAAGGGTCCAGCCAGAAGGACTGTGTCGACAAGTTGCGATAGCAAAGTAACAGGCCCAGCTCCGGAGCGACACTCGGGGGGAGAGACCCCACCGAGAAAAGTATCCGCGCATCTCTGTCGAGCTCAAAATGGCTCATGCAGGCTATAATCCAAATCCACGATCAATTAGATCGGCAAAGACCAACTCACATCTCTAACACACTAGCTGGAAATACTCGACAGCCGGAACCCACAGTCGAATCAGACGGCTCCCAAAACTAGCACTGGTCTAACCACAGTTACCAGACTCCACTCGACCCCCAGGCGCGAGTGTAACATGCATCCCACGACATCTCGACTACTCGGCTCACTACCCGGGCGAGGAACACTCTAAATCCAGGAAAAAGGAATAAATGTGTGGGAGTGTCTAAAGCATAAATAAACTAGCCCAAGTTTGGATTTTCTACTAGTCTGGTTGAAACATACAACACATGACAGTATGCTAGGTCAAAGTTTCAATAATAACATTTAGTTTAACTTAAATATAAATAGAGAACATTAACAAACATGATCTCAATATCAACCAAAGTGAACATCATCTCCCTCAAACATGCTCTCAACTAGCATAGGTAGCCATAACCGTCAGATAGCTCTCAACCTCATCTAATAATCAGACAACATTCAAGTTCTCAAATTCACTAAAATATACTCCATAAATTCAGTAAGCGTTAATTCCCCATGACTTAGAACAATTCTCATGCTTACCCCTCGAACACATAAGTTGTACATTAACATGCATTCTTACTATCATATAGAATTAGAGAACCGTCCGTCGGTTTTGGAGACGAAAGAAACCCACCTAGATGCGCTCGTCGGTCCGAATTCCAAATGAGCTGAAACTGAACATGGTTAATCCTCAGGTTCCCACAGTTCCAACGAACCCAAAAACACCTGAAAACTCCTCCCGGTCACTGAGATACAAACCAAACACCGCGGTAAGCAAAAATCCCCAAAACTACAACTCTACGAAATTTCAGTCCAAGAGATGCCAAAATATCACCTTTGAGATGTCCTCCAAAAATTCCAAAAAAAATACGGTTGCGATCCTCTCGAAGCGTAGATAGAAATCAAATTCTTAAACACCAAATTCCGCCAACAAACGGCTAAGAAAATGCATGAAAACTCCTCCACTGTCCAGAATACACCACAGAAAAAAAAAGGTCCAAAGACGCACTGTAAAACCTCATAAAAATCCAAAACAGAGGTGAATGGTAAACACAAAAATCGAAGGCCTACCTCACACGGAAACGTCGCCACAAAAATAGGCAAAAAACTCTAAGAATTGAGCTCGGAGGAGCCCGCGGACGAAGAGTAGACGGAAAAGATCGGTGTCGAAGAAACGTCGAAGCTCGCAAAGTCGGGGAGGAAAAATATGAAGCGGCGTGTAAAAATCCTCCAGAATGCCAAATCGCAAAGAAGACTCAATGTAGAAAATCTCTGTCAAAGATGGCCTCAAGAAAAAACTCAAAAATCCCTCAAATGCTGCCCCAAGAGGGCTATTTATAGTCCAAAACCCAAAAAGAAGCAAAAGCGAATTCGGGCCCAAGATTCGGGCGCCTGAAATCCACAGTGCTCCCGCCGGGACACGTGGCGCCTATCCGATGGCTCCCGCCCAGCGCCCGAAATCGCCAAATGCTGCCACGTGTCTAGTGGGGTCTACGGAGGGTCGCACGCGGCGTGGTCCGCGCCGGGGCATCCGGGTCTGTGTGCCCGCCAATTGGCGCGCGCCATGTGTCCTGGCGCAGTCCACAGGGCGATGCACGGGGCGCTATTGGCGCCTCAACTCCCGCGCCGCCGCCTGACCGACCTGGGAGCGCCACGCGTCCCTCCGCGCTCCGCCGCCGGTCCCAGTGTATAACGACCCGGCCTACTAGCAATAATAACTCGTTGGGCCTAAACCACAGCCCAAAATGCTTAAGCCCGGTTATTATTATTAGAAACCATTGTCTTTTATATACCCAATCATAATCTCATTTCCATCCGATGTGGGACTATTGGGGTACACAGATTCCCCCCATTTTGGCCTGACGTCCTCGTCAGCCCAATCACACGCACAACCCAAGATCACCATGCGATGTGAGACTTGTCTCGCAAGCCCTATCATCTGGACCCAGGCTCAGTCGAAACTCGTCACACACTTTCAGTTGATGATTGGCTCTGATACCAAATATAACGGCGACATAAGGGTCATTGCTATCACGACAACCTCACCAACGTGTCCCGACATCCCAGCACCCGAACGACCTGAAAAATAGTCACCCAGGGGGTGTGAGATACATCGACAGTGTATCCTAGTGGGCACGACGGGCCGAGAAATAACTAATCGTACCTACTGGCATATAATAAATAGCGGATAGTAAAAGATCAGTAGGTAAGGCAGGTATAACAAACTGATACTGGCAGGTTGTATAATCATGATACCGAGCATAACAGGGTACTGAACTACCATAATAAGAGCATGCTGATATAGATACTGAATCAAGAAACTGAGCAATCACAAGAGTATAATGACTAAGCATGCTAAGCAGGTAATCAATGCATCAATGGTAGAATAATCAAATACCCAATCGAAGCCACTATATTGGTCAACAAGACCTCAGGAAAAACACCGAACCTGGCACTAACCTAGCTGACATACCCCGGCACCCTCGGGCACTAACCTGGGGGTCGACACTGTTAGATGTATGCCCTAGAAGCCAACTTGGCCGACACATATATTCTTTCTAGGGTATAAATTTGTATTTGACATTTTACATTATGAATGTTATTGGGTTTTTATTTCCATTCGTGTTGTGTATGTGTCCATGAATTGTCCAAGGAGTTAATAAGATAATGATACGTACTCTCAAGAGTTGAGAATTTGAGACATGTATCATTAGTGATTAATTCCTAAATGCTCCCGATCGATGGATCATCACGGGGGCAGTGATTGATCCGGTGAGATTGGTGCACAGTCGCTTCCCTTTTAGGGTAGACGAGTCTCGAGTCAACAGTGTGGGGACACTGGAGCGAATGTGCAGGTGGTTGTTGGAGAACAAGGGTACCGAGCGTGATCATCACGAGAAGTCACTTGGATGTTTACTCACTCGTCAGTGACTTACTCGATGTTGCAGTAGTGTGACTGGTCCTTTGACCTGCGGTGTCTCGGCTATTCACAATGGGGTTACTGTAGTTTGACTGTACATACACTTGGTCCCTAGCCATTTGGGTCCTTGCAGTGGGTGCATGTTGGCTACAGTAGGTTCGTTGTAGGAATAGGGTGTACACCTATATGGAATCTATCGCCCTTAGTAGAGAAGGGAGTTAGTCCTATGTGATTTATAAGACCGAGTTTAGAAGACCTTGGCCAAGGCGTAGTAAATAACGGAAAGGGTTTCCGATATTAAAAACTCGAGTCGAATAAATTTGACATATGACAGACGGTAGGGTTTGACGAGCAATTCCATGATCTTCGTCTAGTTGGGACTCCGGATAGAAGGATCGTATCACACGTTAACTGCACCTAGAGGTTCAGTATTCCATTCTACTGGAATGCCACTACATGCTGCTAGGCGTCACTGGTGGATTGTGGGACTCACGAGAATTATCTGGATGATGATCGATAATTCTTATTGGGCTGAGTTTGAATAGTTCTAACCCATTGAAAAGAGTTTCAGTGATATTGTTGATGGTAATCACAATATATCTCGCTACCAGATAGAATAGAACCTATGGGGTCACACACATAAGAGGTTATGACTGATCGGATAGTTGGATCGCGATTTTTGAATCGCCTGAGGACTTAATTATCAATATATTGATAATTGGACTAATTTGTAATTGTTACAAATTAAGGATATTAAAGTGCAAATGTTGCAAGAGAGGGCTTACTAATAGTTAGTAAGTTATGAGAGGACTTAAGTGCTAATGTTGCATTAATGATTTGATTTGATCAAATTAGGATTGAGTTCAAATCGAATTAAATTAGGATTTAATCGATTGAACCAATTAGGGATAAGATAAACTTAAATCTAATTTTAATGTTTATCTTAATAATTATAAAAAGGATTATATCCTCTTTATACGTATAAGTTTTTATTAAGAAAAAAAAACCCTAGCCGTCATCTTTCCTCGTCTTCCTCTTTTCTAAATATCCACATTAAAAGAAAGACGTTCTCTGCAAGGGAGCTAGCACCCCGGTGAGAATTTCGATCAAGTCGACAACCTCGTGTGGATACCCGTAGAGGCCGGACGCGTGTGCGGCTTCAAGAGAACCAAATTCCACGATCAACAAATTGCGGTGTAGATCTCCCCGCGCAAAGGTGAAGATTAGATCTTCCTCTTCCTTTTAATCTTAGATACATGAGGGATCCTGTTTTGCGTGGTTTTTGAGATCAGATCTCAAGTTTTTCATATTTGCCTATTTGATTTCTTTTTCCGCTGCGTTTTATTTTTGCGCAAAACCTAACAGTGGTATCAGATTAAAATTATAGTTTTGGATATTTTAAATCATTCTTAGTTGATTGAATGATTGTTAAATCGTTTTACCATATTCAAAGAATTATTAAATTTTGATCAATTCGAAATTATTTTGATCCGCAAAATTAAAATAAAATAAAATAAATAAAATAAAATTTTATTTTAGTAAAATTTGATGAGATCAAATTTTGTTTTTAATATTTATATAATTTTGATAAGATCAAAATTTATTTTAAAATTTTATTATATTGATTAGATCAATTTATTTTATCGTAAAAATTGATGAGATCAAATTTTATATAGTTTTTGTTTTCACATAAGATGTGAATTATTGATGAGATCAATAGATATTTTTGCGGATTAAAATATTGATCAAAATTATATGAATTAACTGTAGAGTTAAATCAAACGATTGATAAGATCGTATCGTTATGGTGATTTGATCACCTATTTTTCTGGATAATTGGTAAACGGTTAATTAAAATATCCAAAATTAATTATTATGATTGTGATGTATGAGATACATATGGGTGATGATCATGGATAGCAACCGATTTATTTTGTATGGACATGTGATGTATGATATGTATGCGGAATCCTGTAATTTTAAATTTGTTTAAATTAAGGACTCTGTGTTAGGGCTGTTTGGGTGCCTGCGAGCACGAGCCAATTTTATTTAGAGACCTGCGTGTCTCAATAGATTAGAGATAAAAGTTATTTTATTCTTTAATTGGGTTGTATTATGTATGGTTGTACGTCATTGGTTGATTGGTGGGAAGCCGTTAGCACACAACAAGCCCAAATCGAGACGAGCACTTGATAGCGGTCGAATCAAGGGGTTGATGGTGATCGAATCAAGTTGTAGCTCCGGATTGGATCAAGAAGTTGAAGACGATCAAACCAATGATGTGCGTGTGCTTGTATTTATGACCCCTAGACCCCGATTCCAGCTCAGTGGCTCGAGCACGAATCTTCTTTTTAGATCCATGATCATCACCGATTGCATTATATTTGTTTGCGGTTTATTTTTATTTGCATAAGATGTAAATAAATAAAATTAAATATGAGACCTAAATACAAATCTCCTCATAAATATTAAGTCGAGCGGTCTTCCACCGTTATAGAAGTGCGGGCATCTTTTCTGGTGTTGATTGGCACGGCTGGTTACAGTGGTCAGTTGCATTGGAAAGGCGCAACCACTCTATTAGTATAAGATGCTGCGGAGTAAAGATGGGGTTGGGCCCAATATCTGTCAGGTGAGGGACCCAATGACGGCTTTGCTTACGCGTTTGAACGGTGGGTCTGACTTAACTAAAGAATGAGGCCAATATCTGTCAGGTGAGGCCTACAGGACTTAGAGATCGAATATCGCTGCAATTTGCTTAAGAAGCATTGGACAAGAGTTGTCCACTCATTGGTTTTCGTGTCACCAATATCTGTCAGGTGAGGTGATGCGGTAAACTGGTGGGACCGTAGTACCCACTTGAAACCCTTATCGCGTTGGGTTTCCGTTTCTCTACCCGAGGAGTGTAAGAGACTCGAGGAAATAGTGGGAGGTTAACGTTTGTTTTTAAAAATATCCCTAAAACAATTTTTTGAAACAAATACAAATATCTAATTTGAATCTTTACTCTCTGCAAAACAAGATATACGCTTCCAATTCTTTTTCTCGTTTTTCGAAATTAACCACTTAACCGAAACTAATTATAAAGACTGGCTAAGAAACTTAAAATAGTTTTGAGTTTTGAGAAGCTCAGCTATGTTCTCAACCAGGACCTCCTTACGTTACGAAACTGTCCAACAGCTTATCAAAAGGCAGTCTGTTCATTATCATTGTTTGACAATGATCAAATACCTCGAGGAGCTTGAGAAGCTCGGCATGAAAATGGATAAGGAATTGCAAGTTGATATGATTTTGCAATCTCTTCCAGATTCATATGGACAATTTATTGTAAACTACCATATGAATAAAATGAACTGCACCAATGCTGAGTTATTGAACATGTTGGTAACGACTGAGGGAACCTTGAAGAGTTCAAGGGGCTCGGTTTTAGCTGTGGAGCGGGCTTCCTCTTCCAAAAGAAAGTCTAATTGGAAGAAGAAACCCGCGAAGAAACAAAAGACTGAAAACAAGCCCAAAAGGGAAGCTCCTAAGAAGAAGGCCGCTGACAAAGGAAAATGTTTCCAATGCAATGTTGATGGCCACTGGAAGAGGAATTGTCCCGTCTATCTAGAGAGCCTAAAGAACAAGAAGAAAGACACACCTTCGGAAGGTATGTTAGACCTGCTCGTAATAGAAACTAACCTTACGGTTACCTCTATTTCCAGTTGGATCATAGACTCTGGTTCAAGTTCTCATTTATGTACTTCAATGCAGGGTCTAAGAGAAATTAGAGGGCTGAGAGAAGGTGAAGTTACCTTATGGGTTGGCAACGGAGCAAGAGTTGCTGCTGTGGCTACTGGCACCTATCCTCTGCGATTACCGTTAGGACAAGTTTTATTACTTAAAGACTGTTATTATGTGCCTGCT
Source organism: Tillandsia leiboldiana (assembly GCA_029204045.2). NCBI lineage: Eukaryota > Viridiplantae > Streptophyta > Magnoliopsida > Poales > Bromeliaceae > Tillandsia > Tillandsia leiboldiana. The sequence continues at coordinate 5,101,083 of CM055063.1, read as the reverse complement.
GCTAGCAGGAATTTGATTTCTGTTTCTTCTTTAGCACAGTACGATTTTGATAAAGACTACTGCACAATTTATTTTAGAAATAAAGTTGTTGGTCGTGGTTTTATGATAGACAGTCTTTACCATTTACATATGGATGTATCTGTAAATATTTCCGAGCAGGAAGTGAGTGCCGTTGGGTCTAAGAGACCTAGAGAAGAGATAAACCTAAAGTATATGTGGCACCTAAGGCTTGGTCATATTGGAGAGGAAAGGATTAATAGATTGGAGAAAGATGGGCTTCTAGGCCCATTGACTTCTGAGCCTTATCCAGTCTGTGAATCCTGTCTTCAAGGAAAAATGACCAAATTACCTTTTGTAGGACAAGGGGAAAGGGCCACTGAGATACTTGACTTGGTACACACTGATGTGTGTGGCCCATTTGATGTGCAAGCCAGGGGTGGTTATCTCTACTTCATAACTTTTACCGATGATTATTCACGGTATGGATATGTCTATCTTATGAGACACAAATCTGAAGCTTTTGAAAAGTACAAAGAATTCAGATGTGAAGTAGAGAAGCAAACTGGAAAACCCATCAAGGCTTTTCGATCAGATCGAGGGGGAGAATACCTTAGTGGGGAGTTCCTAAACTATCTCAAAGAAAACGGCATAGTCTCACAATGGACTCCTCCTGGAACACCTCAACTCAACGGAGTGTCAGAACGGAGAAATCGAACTTTATTAGATATGGTTCGATCCATGATGAGTTTAACTGATCTTCCTTTGTTTCTTTCGGGACATACTTTGCTTACCCCAGCCTACCTACTGAATAGGATTCCCTCTAAATCCGTTCTTACCACGCCTTATGAGATGTGGCATGGTAAGAAACCAAGTCTTAGTCATATTAAGATTTAGGGATGTTCGGCCCATGTCAAGCGACTACAGGCGGACAAGTTAGAGGCTAGGTCTGAAAGGGCTCATTTTATAGGGTATCCTAAAGAATCTTTAGGTTACTATTTTTACATCCCAAAGGATCACAATATAGTTGTGAGTCGACACGCTACTTTCTTGGAAAAACAGTTTATTCAAGAAGTAGTAAGTGGGAGAAAAATTGAGCTCGAAGAGAGAGTCTCTGAAGAGCAACGAGTCCCAAAACCTACGGAACCTATTCATGCTGAGCCAGTACATGTATCACCTAATCCACCTCGAAGATCGAGTAGGATCTCCCTTCCTACTAAAAGATACTTAGGTATTCTTACCGAGGAAGTAGAGGAAATGTTCCTCATAGGAGATAAGGAACATGGAGATGATCCTAAAACCTACAACGAGGCGATGTCTGACATCGACTCCGAGAAGTGGTTGGAAGCCATGAAGTCAGAAATTGACTCAATGTATTCCAACCAAGTCTGGACCTTAGTAGATCCACCAAAAGGTGTAGTACCTATCGGGTGTAAGTGGATTTACAAAAGAAAGATAGGTTTGGATGGAAAGGTAGAGACCTATAAAGCAAGGCTGGTGGCGAAAGGCTATAGTCAACGCGAAGGCATTGACTATCAAGAGACCTTTTCGCCTGTGGCCATGCTTAAGTCCATTCGAACACTACTTGCCATTGCAGCATACCATGATTATGAGATCTGGCAGATGGATGTGAAAACTGCTTTCCTAAATGGATTTCTTGAGGAAGATATCTATATGGAGCAGCCTTTGGGTTTCACTTCCAGTGACGAAAGTCACAAAGTATGTAAGCTGCAAAGGTCCATATATGGGCTTAAGCAAGCATCTCGGACTTGGAATACTCGTTTTAATGATGTAATCAAATCGTTTGATTTCGTTAAGAATGAGGAGGAACCATGTGTTTATAAGAAAGTTAGTGGGAGTGCTATTACATTCCTCGTATTGTACGTGGACGACATTCTCCTGATTGGAAATGATATTCCAATGCTGACTTCGGTTAAGATATGGTTATCTAAGAAATTCTCTATGAAAGACCTAGGGGAAGCATCCTATATTTTGGGGATTAAAGTCTATAGAGATAGACCTAAAAGGATGCTAGGCCTCTCACAGAAAATGTACATAGAGCAGGTGCTGAAGAAGTTCAGCATGGAAAACTCTAAGAGGGGACTTCTACCCCTCAGGCATGGAATTTATCTCTCCAAGAAAATGTGCCCCAATACATCTGAAGAGATTCAACGAATGAGCCAGATCCCTTATGCTTCAGCTGTAGGGAGCCTCATGTATGCCATGCTATGTACACGACCTGATATTGCACTTGCTGTGAGTGTCACAAGCAGATATCAGTCCAATCCAGGTGAGGAGCACTGGACTGCTGTGAAAAACATACTCAAGTACTTAAGAAGGACTAAAGATATGTTTTTGGTCTTTGGAGGAGGAGAATTGAAAGTACAAGTATACACTGATTCAGACTTCATGTCTGATGTTGACGATAGAAAGTCTACGTCAGGATATGTGTTCTTGTGCAATGGTGGTTCGGTGTGTTGGAAGAGTTTCAAACAACCAATCATCGCTGACTCTACTATGGAAGCAGAGTATATCGCCGCATCTGAGGCTGCAAAGGAAGCTTTTTGGTTCAAGAAATTTGTTGCGGAACTAGGTGTGATGCCATCAGATGCCATTCCACTTTACTGCGACAACAATGGCGCCATAGCCCTAGCTAAGGAGCCAAGGTCTCATCTAAGGTCCAAGCATATAGAGCGACGGTTTCATATTATACGCGAATATCTCGAGAAGATATTTATCGAGGTGCAGAGAGTAGACTCCACGGATAACGTGGCAGACCCACTGACTAAGCAGCTGAGCCAGCAGAAGACTGAAGCCCACCTTGAGAAGATGGGGCTTAGGTATATGGCTAATTGGCTTTAGTGCAAGTGGGAGATTGTTAGATGTATGCCCTAGAAGCCAACTTGGCCGACACATATATTCTTTCTAGGGTATAAATTTGTATTTGACATTTTACATTATGAATGTTATTGGGTTTTTATTTCCATTCGTGTTGTGTATGTGTCCATGAATTATCCAAGGAGTTAATAAGATAATGATACGTACTCTCAAGAGTTGAGAATTTGAGACATGTATCATTAGTGATTAATTCCTAAATGCTCCCGATCGATGGATCATCACGGGGGCAGTGATTGATCCGGTGAGATTGGTGCACAGTCGCTTCCCTTTTAGGGTAGACGAGTCTCGAGTCAATAGTGTGGGGACACTGGAGCGAATGTGCAGGTGGTTGTTGGAGAACAAGGGTACCGAGCGTGATCATCACGAGAAGTCACTTGGATGTTTACTCACTCGTCAGTGACTTACTCGATGTTGCAGTAGTGTGACTGGTCCTTTGACCTGCGGTGTCTCGGCTATTCACAATGGGGTTACTGCAGTTTGACTGTACATACACTTGGTCCCTAGCCATTTGGGTCCTTGCAGTGGGTGCATGTTGGCTACAGTAGGTTCGTTGTAGGAATAGGGTGTACACCTATATGGAATCTATCGCCCTTAGTAGAGAAGGGAGTTAGTCCTATGTGATTTATAAGACCGAGTTTAGAAGACCTTGGCCAAGGCGTAGTAAATAACGGAAAGGGTTTCCGATATTAAAAACTCGAGTCGAATAAATTTGACATATGACAGACGGTAGGGTTTGACGAGCAATTCCATGACCTTCGTCTAGTTGGGACTCCGGATAGAAGGATCGTATCACACGTTAACTGCACCTAGAGGTTCAGTATTCCATTCTACTGGAATGCCACTACATACTGCTAGGCGTCACTGGTGGATTGTGGGACTCACGAGAATTATCTGGATGATGATCGATAATTCTTATTGGGCTGAGTTTGAATAGTTCTAACCCATTGAAAAGAGTTTCAGTGATATTGTTGATGGTAATCACAATATATCTCGCTACCAGATAGAATAGAACCTATGGGGTCACACACATAAGAGGTTATGACTGATCGGATAGTTGGATCGCGATTTTTGAATCGCCTGATGACTTAATTATCAATATATTGATAATTGGACTAATTTGTAATTGTTACAAATTAAGGATATTAAAGTGCAAATGTTGCAAGAGAGGGCTTACTAATAGTTAGTAAGTTATGAGAGGACTTAAGTGCTAATGTTGCATTAATGATTTGATTTGATCAAATTAGGATTGAGTTCAAATCGAATTAAATTAGGATTTAATCGATTGAACCAATTAGAGATAAGATAAACTTAAATCTAATTTTAATGTTTATCTTAATAATTATAAAAAGGATTATATCCTCTTTATACGTATAAGTTTTTATTAAGAAAAAAAAACCCTAGCCGTCATCTTTCCTCGTCTTCCTCTTTTCTAAATATCCACATTAAAAGAAAGACCTTCTCTGCTAGGGAGCTAGCACCCCGGTGAGAATTTCGATCAAGTCGACAACCTCGTGTGGATACCCGTAGAGGCCGGACGCGTGTGCGGCTTCAAGAGAACCAAATTCCACGATCATCAAATTGCGGTGTAGATCTCCCCGCGCAAAGGTGAAGATTAGATCTTCCTCTTCCTTTTAATCTTAGATACATGAGGGATCCTGTTTTGCGTGGTTTTTGAGATCAAATCTCAAGTTTTTCATATTTGCCTATTTGATTTCTTTTTCCGCTGCGTTTTATTTTTGCGCAAAACCTAACAGACACCCCGACACCCTTGGGCACATACCTGGGAGTCTACACTCCGGCACCCTTGGGCACTAACCTAGGGGTCACGGGTCCATCCACAGACCACTTTACCGGTAAAGAACATACACACGGGGCGCTACTCCGCTGATGTTCATTACACTTCCGGCTCACACACTTCCGGCTGGTTATTCGCCTACATACAGGCGGGTTTATCTTCGGTCCGGGCTTTATCTCTTCGGCCCTCTGGGGTACCTTATTTGGTCGGACCCCTGTTCTTGTGGTAGCCCAGATTCTATATTTGAGCATTCCTTCCGTTGATTGATTATTATCAGCTTATATCTAGATGTTATACTATGCTTGATTATATCTAGACACTTACCATGCCTGATTGGTCATCTAGTTTATACTTGGACACTTTTAGTGTTAGATTGGTCATCTGGCTTATATCTTGATTATTTGTCTAGTTGGATGCGTAGTTTAGACTATTCTGATATTGGCTGTAAGTGCTTAGCCGTGCATGTATAGAAAAGGCTCAGTCCAAGGGGATTGGGAATTTTCTATACATGTGGCGATCTGCTCATGCCCTGGATTGCTTTTAACTCTGATATTAAAAAAAAAAAAATAGCCTGCTTTTCGAAACTCGGGGCATGACACAGTGCACGCACAAGTGGGTCGTGGGCAAGCCCACTCCAACAATCGGCCCATTAAGCCCGTTTTGCTCGAAAATAGCCGATTTTCATCGTTTTCGCGCGCTGAGTCCGTTTTTGGCATCCGTTTGACACGCAACGGCCTCGATACACCAAAAATAGGTGTTTTCTCACCGCCGACCACCCAGTCGAGTCGCACGAAAATTCGAGACACCACAATGACAGCCGTCAAATATGGAGATGGTCCGGTTGAGTAGAAGTCATTTTAGTGCGAAAACGAATTCAGGATTGCGAAACTACTGGAAACTAGAGTTTTCAAGAATTTCGGGAGCCTGGATCATGTTCCCGGACGCCTAGATGTGCCGGCTTGGTTTCGGGCTATTTCGGACGCAGGAGTCCAAGTGTGGCGCCCCACTTCCTAGGGGCTCACCCATCCAAAAACTACTCTAATTCTAGCACGCTCAACCCTCTTAACCTCTTGGGTTAGCTACCACCTAAAATGCTATAGCCAGATTAAGAGGTTTAGTCATAATTATACCTTATATATAGGACTAATCCAAATCCTATGGTTGTTACATTCCTCCCTCCTTTAAGCCCTGAATCCATGTCAGGCTCAAGCACACTCACAAGTACCAAGCGATGTGAGACTCGTCTCGCTAGCCTTAGCCGACCTTGTGGGGAGTTACACTCTACCCACAACGGTCATTAGCAGGGAAGCCACACTCTGCCCGCTATATAACCCTGGTTCAATCGAGACTCATCTCACACTTCCGACTGGTGATTGGCGCTGCTACCAACTGTGATGCCCCGCTTTCCAAAGGATCACCTATCCTAGAACTACTCTAGCTCTGGTGCGCTCAATCCTCTTAACACTACAACAAAATTAGGTTATAGGAACACATTTTTATGACACTTTTTTGTAAGTGTTCCATTTATATTCCATCTATATCCAAAATTAGGTTACAGGGACATATTTTTGGGATATTTTTTGGACACATTACAGTAATGTGTCGCTATACACCCTAACAACTGCATATATAGCGACACTAATAACAAGTGTCGATATTTTTTCAGCAGTATTTTTTTTTAGTTTTTAGGAACACTTAAAAGTGTCGGTATAGCATAGTTTTGTTGTAGTGTAACCTCTTGGGCCTAACCACCACCTAAAATACTATAGCCGGGTTAAGAGGTTTAGTCATATTTATACTTTATATATATATGACTAATTCAAATCTTTGGGGTGTTACACCAAGTGCCCGAAAGTGGAACCAGGCCCTGAATTTAGCTTTTCTTACGTGAAACGGGTTAGTTTTGTGGTTGTTCCGCGGGCTTAGCGTACCAGAAAGCTTCTCCTACGAGTAACCGCACACGCAGGATATTTTTCCACTAATTTTCTTCCCATTGTGAGCCCTAAGAGCACTCCCCTTCTTCCATTCTCCCTCTCTGGCAATAATGGTGGAAGAAGCAGTAGCAGCAGAGGAGCTTGCAACATGGATGCTAGCACCCCGAGAGCTCGTAGCAGACTTCGGATTACGGAGGCATGGGTCGCATGTGGCATTGCAGAGGAAGAATGCTTGCAGTGGGCTTCCTTCTATTAATTTTGAGGTAGGATTTGTATATTTGGAGTCTCGAACCCGAATGGGTTTTTTGTTTGGGTTTTGTGATTCTTTTCTCTTTTTCACCGGTGGAGTTTTGGGAGTCCTCATGGCAATTTTTTTTCTTTTCCCCTAATGTTGAGTGGGTAGAGCAGGAGCCAGTGAGAGGCTAGCAAAGGATTGTGGGGAGGCTTGTGGTAGATTTGGGGTTGGTTGGGGGTGTGTGTGCGGGTAACCTGTGGAGTCCAAGCTAAGAAGTAGGCTCGCGCCGCGCTGATTTGTTTGTCGTAGATAGATTTGCATTAGAGGTGAATTTGTTTTACCAAAATCGATGAATTCCTAATTATGCCTATATTTATAGATGTCTAGCATGTTTTATTATATATTATGATTTATCTGTAAAATCTGATACTACATGTGGGCTTGAATAAATAGTGAGGTTGAACCCTTGTCATTTCTAACATGAAATAGAAAATTATTAATACTAGAAAATTGATTAATTTCATATTTTAACTTGCACTATAATGGTTGAATAATTATCTAGATTATTTATTAAAAGTAGTTATTTTTACATGTGTTCTCTCCCTGGTTAGTGGGTTGTGAGTCGTTAGAATAGTATAGAATACTTTTACTCTCATGCTGAAGGGCCGAGTGGATTTTTATAGTAGCTAGTAAGCTGAGTTCTAGTGTTGGATACTATCAGGGTTGACGGTAGGATTTGAATCGTTGAGTTTACTTTGGATTGTTGTGTGGGCACGTGGATTGTGGTTTAGTTGATCTGGTTGATCATTCACATTGATTATAGGCTGCATGAGCCGTATTGAGCTCGATAGATAGACAAATTTTTCTCGTTGGATCACGCCCCTCGAGCGCCGCTCCGGAGCTTGACTGTTTATGCGTTGATGTCGTTGCTACCTTTTTAGAAGGACCTTTATTGGACCAGTCACCTTGATGCCGGTGTCGTGGTGTTAGGGCCTGCAGTCTCGAGGGTGGTAGGTGGTCGTAGGTTGGTCCAGGCTTGACTAGACTCGATGTGGCAGTTAGTGAGATTGGGTTAAGTAATTAAGTTTCCCAATTCCGATTTGATACATTACTTAATCCATGGCATTGTTAGTTACTTGGTTAGTTTAGAGGCATAGTAACTGTAGAATTGTTATTTCTAATTTTTCCATCCTGTACTTACAATAGATTTATACTCATGCCTTTAGTGGATCTAGTGGTTAGATCGCCGACATTAGTGATGATACCCACTGAGGACTATCTGTTTTTAGTAGTTCTCACACCAGCTGTTGTTGCTCTTTTTGTAGAGATATTAGCTCCCATCCCAGCACCTACTGCTGCTCTTGATTGAGGTAAGAGAGTCGCTAGCTAAATCCCTACAGGCTAGAACTGTTCCTTATTAGCATGTTTTGAGAGATAGTGGTTATGTACACTCTGACTAAATGTATTTATTTTTTGCTCTAGGAGATTATTTTGTATACAGATTGATGTATCAGATGTATAGTGGACTTTATTATATTAGCTTTATTTTAGTCGCTCATATCTATATATATAGCAGTTGTCTTACTTTTGTAGGTTGGACGCTTCGCTTGTGTAGGACTTTTCGTACAAGCGGCGGATCTATTGGCGAGTCTGGATTTCGGTGTAAAACCTGGGGCATGAGACTCAGGCTTACTAATAGATCCGTCGTCTGTTTGGTAAGTCCGCAGAAACGAAGCATCTAACCTATAAAAGTGAAGCATCTACAACTACTACACAAATATATTAGAGCTAAAATAACAACTAAACATAAACTAAAATGTAGTCCACTGTACATACAACTCAAACTATACCTAATAGCCAAGAATAAAAGATACAGATTTGTACAATGCTACTCTCCAAAATCAGTATCTACATGGTGCTCCTCTATCTCAAACAACACAAGAATGTAGGAATTAGCTCGCAATTCCCTTACCTCAGTCAGATATAGTAACGGATGTGAAGGTCTCTACAAAATGGTCAACAACGAAGAGTGTGAGAACTACTAAAAAAAAGTGGTCCTTAGTGGGCACCGTTATCGATGCCAACGATCTACCCATTAGGTCCACTAGAGGCAAAAGTATCAGTCTACTGTTATAACAGGAAAACAAAGCTAGAAATAATCTTTATATGCCTCTAAACTAACCATGCACAAGGTAATGCAGCGGGGATATGAACATGCATCAAATTCCCAAACGGATATCCAAAACTAACACAATCTCAACGACTGACTCAAAGTTCAGTCCAGCCTGCGCTTACCTACCACCACACACCAACCTCGAGATGGCCGGTACTAACACCACAACACCACCCTCGAGATGGCTGGCCCAATGTAGGTCACCTACTCGAACTGCAACGACATAACACAATACATGCCAAGCTTTGAAGCGGCACTTGAGGGGCGTGATCCTACCAAGAAAATTTGCATACTCTATCGAGCTCAAATACGGCTCATGCAGGCTAAAGTTCATGCAAATGATCAACCAGATCAAAGAATCTACTATCCACATGCCCACAACAAAATCTGGAGTAAAACTCAACGATTCGGGACCACCGTCAACCCAAACGGAACCCAATACTACAACTTAGCCTACCGACTGCTGTAAAAATCATCTCAGGTCCTAAGCACGAGCGTAAATCTATCCTACACTATCCGAATGCTCACTGTGAGGACCCGGAAATTCCCACGTTTGGATTACTGTTGGATCTGTGGCTTCCGGAGACCCATGTTGGGTGTTAGAGGTGTTTGCGCGCATATTGGACCCAAGATTTGGACTCGGCATGAAAAACGGATCAAGTTTGCTTTCCCGGGAATTTTTGAGAAATTTTAGAAGTGGAATTTGGCAAATCGGACAGCGGATTTGGATTCAGCGCGCGAAAACGCTCAAAATGGACTATTTACTTATATTTTTCGGAGCTCGGATGACCCGGCACGGATTTCGAGGCGTGGGGTTACTGTTCCGGCGGCCGGAGTTGCGCCGGCGGCGGCGGCGGACGGCGGAGCGCGGCGGCGGGCCGAGGAGAGGCCGGTCGGTCCACCGCGGGAGTCGTGCACCGGGCGCGGGCCACGTGGCGAGCTCCGGTTGGCCGGCGCAGCACGCGCGGTCCACGCAGTGGCGCGGGTGCACGGTGGACCGGGTGCGGACGCGTGGCGGACTTTGGTTGGCGGGTTCTGGTGCGCGCGGTCCACGCGGCGGGAGGCTGGTGCCTCGGGGCGCGTGCCCGACGTGCGGCAGCGGGAGGCGCGGTCGCGCACGTGGGCGCGGCGTGGGCGCGGTCGGGGGCGACGTGGGGGCGCCACGTGGCGCCCCGTGGTTGGTCGGGCGCAGCCGCGCACGTCCACGTGTCGGGACACGTGGCGTCGCGCGGTTCGCGGGCGCACGTGCGCCGGGCGCGGGGAGCGCGTCTGGGCCACGTGGCGGCCCGTGAGGGATTCGGGCGCGCACAGTAAAGGGCCGGGCCCGTTACTGTAGCAGCCCGAATACCCCGGGCGCCCGAACTTTGGGCCAAAAGTCCAAAATCTGGATTTTTCGGGCTGGGCCTATAAATAGGCAGTTGGCTGAGGCTTTTTGCCCCCTTTCCCGAGCTCCCCTGCCCATGGCCCCTTTAGGAAAGTTGTAGAACTTTGTGCTGCGCATCTTCTGGCAGAGGCCCGGATTTTTTGGAAGCCGCGGCGTCGACGACTTCGGCATCGGAGCGCAGTGTGGCGATCTTTCATCGGAGGCCCGTTATCGTCGCAGTTCGATCTGAGAGGTCCACAGAGCTACTCCGTCTGTATTTTTGGACGATTTCTGCGGCGTTGGAATCACGAGAGGTACGCCTTCGATTTCCGTGTTGATCACCTTGATTGATTCTGAGTTCTTGGCACGGTTTACGAGGCATTTCTGAGCCACTATTTTGCTGGTGGAATTCTGGACAGCGGAGGCTTGCCGGAATTTTATCTCCGCACTCGAGCATCAGATCGAGACGAGCCTATACACTTTTTGGATCTACTCGTCGCGAGGATTATCATCGTATTTTTTTGGGATTTTTCTGAGGCTTGCCCGAAGGTATACTGTTTCCCCTTTTACTGTGCAGAGTTTTACAGTTGTGTGGTTGTGAGTGTTTGCGCACCTGTACTGTGGAATTTGTAACTCGGCCTACGGGGCTCGGATTTGAACGTGCAGGTACCCGTTTCGAAGGTCTCGACGAAACGATCGCTGTGATATTTATTTCAGAATTTTTGGAGCCTTATCTGCAGGTGAAAAATGGACATCTTTGAGGCTGAATTTCAGAGTGTGATTATTTGGGTAATTTATGGGGTTTAGGTGTAACTTTGGACTGTATGTTGTACCCAGGAGAGTTTGCGGGTATTGCTGGACCCGTTGGAGTTGGAGATTTGGGATTCTGGGTATTTTCAGCTGTGGAACTCCGGACAGTCAGCATTTTCAGGTGGGTGGCCTTGTCTTCACGACCTATGGACTGTGCATTAATTCTATCTGTGTAGGGACTTGCATGTTATAGATGTGTTTTATATAGCATGCTAGATTATAGGAATTGATGTTCCTGATGTTGAAAGATCATCATGTATTTATTGTCCTTCCCTACAAGCTGTTGATTATTGTTATCTTGGAATTTGACCTAGCACCCCTGTCATATGATTGCATGTGTAACCAGACTGGTAGAAAACCCTCACTTGGGCTAGGGTTATTTCTGCTTTAGACATCCACACTTCTATCTTTCCTGGACATAGTGTTCTTCCTCGCCCGGGTAGTGGGCCGAGTGGTCAGGAGTTATCTTTTAGTGTGGGATGCATGTTACACTCGTGCTTGGGAGCAGAGTGGCGTCTGGTAGATGTAGTTGGTTGTTCATCTGTAGCGGGAGCCGTTTGGGTAGACGGCGGTCCCGAGATGTTTTATTTTTCTTGTTTTATCTGTCGCCGCTGTGCTAGTGGCAGCGGTAGATCAGTGTTAGCAGAACCTTAAACCTATAACCTTTTTGGACACACATATGATTTTTGTCAACCAAATATTTTCTTCCAAACATCGTAGGGTCGCCTGAGTCTGTTCCTGTTTGATTGGACGAAGGCATTAGCCCTTCGAGGCTTAGATATAAAACTTGGTTTCAACTGTTTTCCTAAGCAGAACTAAAAATCATTAAATATGGATTTCTTACAGATCAGATGGCTTCAGTAAGAAATGTCACAGTTTTTCCTATAAATTAACCACCGAGATGATTCGAGTGGTCTGGGTTCTAAGGTCTGCCTTTTCTTGGGACGAGAACAATGAGAGGCTATGCCTAGAGCCTGTTCTTGTTTGATTTGGGTTGTAGGTTCTAGTCTTTCGGTGTTCCCGGACCCTTCATTGGGTCAGTGGTTGAGATGTTCGGCCTGTTTGGCCTGTTGAGTCAGCTGTTCGCAGTGGATGCGATGTCGGCCTGTTGAGGCAGTTGTTCGCAGTAGATGCGACGTTTGGCCTGTTTGGCCTGTTGAGAAAGTTTCTCGCAGTGGATGCGACTTGGTGCCATGAGTTGGCAGAGTGTGATCTAGAGGTTGTTTCTCTGATTTAGTGGTGGAGGTGGTTCTCCCACTTAGCCTTGAGGATCTTGGGGTTCTGGCAGATCGAGTCGTGGAGGTTTCCCGACTCAGCCATGGTCGTGCATTTATCAGATTGAGTCGTTGAGGGTTCTCCGACATAGCTGTGAGAGTGTGTTGGGCTATTCCTGTTCGAGTCGAGGTTCTTTTTCCGACTGAGTTGTGCTTTGAGCTTGAAGTTACCGATCTGTTTGATCGTGGATCATAGCCTGCATGAGCCACATTTGAGCTTGACAGAGATACTTTACAGAGATACTTGAGATGGGTTACTTTTTACTCGAGCGGGTCGCTCCCCTCGAGTGCCACTCCGGAGTAGGCGAGACCGGGTTGTTATACCGGCGTGAGATTGAGCTTTTCTATCGCGACTTGTCGTTGCATTTGTCCCTCTGGCTGTGCTGGTGTTGGCAGTCATGGACGCCCTACGTAAGTCCGCTCCTCCGGGACGTAACGGCAGTAGATCCTACGTAAGTCCGCTCCTCCGGGACGTAACGGCAGTAGATCCTACGTAAGTCCGCTCCTCAGGGACGTAACGGCAGTAGGTTGGCGCAGGCTTGACTGGACCCGAGGAGGCAGTCGGTTCAGATTGAGTGATCAGAGATGAGAGTTAGTTGTGGCATCATGTTCTTTCTGTCCCACTCTTTGAGCATCTAGATAGAGGCATAGTAGCTGTAGAGTTTACTTTTCCCAGCTTTCCTTACAGCACTGCTTTTGTTACTTTATGCCTCTAGTGGACTTAGTGGGCAGACCGTCGGGCTTGTTGGCGGCACCCACTGAGAACTACTTGGGACGTAGTTCTCACACCCGTCGTGGTGTATTTTTCCCACAGGGACTTCTACTCCAGTTCCTGTTGTTCCTGTTGCTGATCCTTCTGACCGAGGCGAGGGAGTCGCGAGCTAGTTCCCTACCCGTCGTTGGAGTGTAGCGGTACCCCTTCAGAGGAGAGCTTCAGTAGATTAGTTATTTTATTTTCCTCCTTTGAGAGACTGTTGTAGTGAGGATTGTTATGTATTGAGAGCCTGTACACTGATGTATTTATTGGAGATACCTCCCGGTTGAGTTCTGAGTTTGTATATGAGGATTCTGCATGATTATCATTTTTGGGAGACGGACATTGTTGTGTTATTTCCAGTTGTACAGTGATTGATTTAGTTATACAGCAGATTTTTATTTATAGCTCTGATATCTGTTTAGCTGTAGTACTTTTCTTGCAGGTAGGACGCTTCACCTATGCGGGTTTGGCATAGGTGGCGGATCTGTTGGCGAGCCGGGTCGCAGTTTCGACCCCGGGGCGTGACACTCACAACCCTTTAACTATGGTGAATAATAGGTAAAAATAGGTGTTGTCAATAAATAGTAACGCCAACAAAATCAGGACATCCTAGTGTAGGTTTAATCATGCAATTATTTAGATTTTAATGTCATAATTCATCTATTACACGCTAGTAATCAAATGGAGTTATGACTACTGTTATGACAAAAGCGGAAAATATTTAGTTCGTTGGATACAAAAATACCAAAAGAGAATCGAGAAAGAAAGAAGAAAAATAAAGCACACAATATTTACGTGATTCGGCCACTGGCCTACGTACACGGGCGAAGACGGAGCAGAGACTTTCATTATAATCAAAATAGTGTACAAAATATGCCTCTCTCACAAAATTTTAATCCTAAAATACACCCATACTTCCTCTCGTCCGCCGTACTAAATCAATGGAATAAGGATATATTTATAATAATGGGTAAATCTTAATACAACTAGAAATACGAATCCACTAAGATTAGGAATAATCTCAATAAGATCGGGTATAATCCAAACTTAACTTAATGGAATAATCAAAACATAATAGGGTTAGGAAACCTTCCCTTTGTCTTCTCCACCAAAATTCTAAAAGCTCCTGAAAGTGCTACTGCGCATGCAAACCAAATATACAAAATTCTTAAATTTGGTCGCCCGACTTAATGAGCAAATCAGTGAGGTTCTCTGAAGTGCCAATTTTCTCATTCTCCAGTTACACATTTTGCAACTTCTGCTGCATCAGAACGACAACTTGCCGTAGAGCAAAACTGCTGGAGCGATCAAACTTCTCGATCTCAAATTTTGTCGACGTATTGAATGCCCAAACGAACAATCTGGCTCTGATACCAGTTTGTTATGACAAAAGTGGAAAAGATTTAGTTTGTTGGGTACGATATACCAAAAGAGAATCGAAAAATAAAGAAGAAAAATAAAGCGCACAATATTTACGTGGTTCAGCCACTGGCCTACATTCACGGGCGAAGACGAAGCGGAGATTTTCATTATAATCAAAGTGGTGTACAAAATATGCCTCTCTCATAAAATTCTAATCCAAAAAAATACCTATACTCCCTTTCGTCCGCCGTACTAAATCAATGAAATAAGGATATATTTATAATAGTGGCTAAATCCTAATACAACTAGAAATAAGAATCCACTAAGATTAGAAACAATCTTAATAAGATCAGTTATAATCCAAACTTAACTTAATGGAATAATCAAAACATAATAGGGCTAGAAAACCTTTCAGTTTCAAAATTCGAGACATATATATCTAACAGCTACTATAGTTAAACCAATATCCACATAAATTTTTAGATTTTAACAACTAATTGTAATACATGCATATCATGCCGGATATAGCAAGGAATTCGTTGAATTCGGTAAATATTAACCTACCTAGGTAGCTAATCCAGCCAAAAAAATGGATCACAGTACGAGCTCAATCCTCACAGCCTGGGATCAATTGTACACTCCACAACCCTCTATCAAGAACAGTACACTTCCAGCTGGACAATTAAACATCAACTAAAACTCAACAAATCCACCAATCGATGACCAAAATTGAAAATTTTTATAGGTGTGAGCTCTACTAACCTCTCCACTAGATATGTATAGATCCAAGTCAACAAGTAGAGAAAGAAAAATTAGCAGGAAATCCCCCAAAAGATCAGCTAAACAATAAATCAAAAGATTACAGCAAAAATCCAATTGACAATCAGAACACTAAAATCAACTCAACCAACATCAAATCCTACTGTTGGAAGTCCAAATACCAACTCCCCTCCTCGGTCGCACCGCGAGCAACACGCCCGCAATAATCCAAAGCTCCAATTTGGTTCAATTGCAAGCTTCAAGAGTTGGTGTTGCCTGCTGCTGCTGGAACTACACTTCAGGCAAAAGAGGAATTAGAGGAGAGAGAAGTAGAGGTGTTCTCTGGAGAAAATGGGATAAAAGAGTGAACTGCGGGCGTATAGGATCTATTTATAGAGGAAAAGGATCGGTAGAATAGGCCCTCGATCAAAACAAAAGAGAGCTAACATGTTTTTGTAGAAAAAATAGGATTTGGGCGTCCGATTCCACATTCAGGTGTCTAAAAACTCACGAAAACAGTCAACTCGCTTAGAATCGAATGCCCGACAGAGAATCTGAAACTTCGTAGCTATAGTGGTCATCTTCATACGTCTAAACCAACATCTGAAATGCAATCACTACCCACCACGTGTCAACACCAAACGATACACTCGAGAGAGCCCACCAACTTAGTTTCGGACTGCTATAATAACTTTC
This sequence comes from Tillandsia leiboldiana, assembly GCA_029204045.2. Taxonomy (NCBI): domain Eukaryota; kingdom Viridiplantae; phylum Streptophyta; class Magnoliopsida; order Poales; family Bromeliaceae; genus Tillandsia; species Tillandsia leiboldiana. The sequence continues at coordinate 5,085,030 of CM055063.1, read as the reverse complement.
GGGCATCCTAATAGAGAATTAGTAACTCGCTTCTGCAAAACTGCTCATTCAGGAGCCCGAAACCTATTGACATGCACTTCAATTTCCTTTGGTTTCACGATTTCGAATCTATTTTTGCATTCATTTCACGCCAAAACGACTATTATTTGACCCAATACTCTACAAAAATGTCGGCCAACTAACTCTACTGCACCCGAACAGTTACTGAGCATCAAAACATTACATATATATATATATATATATATATATATATGGTCATGAGTTTAGACCTATCTTTAATATTTAACGGTCATCAATTATATTCTTATTTTTACATTTCATAACCATTACACACATAAGTGACAATATTAACATATCAATCAATATATTACAATTTTAATAATTCCACGAGATATTTTATGTTCCATAAATCCAAAATACGTGCACATGTACAACCCGAGATGTTATATGCGAAAAAATATATAGCCAAAATACATGCACATGTATATCATAAAGTGTTATTTTGATCAGACATAACATGAAAATTAAATAATCATAATTGTTGTAAGATTATTTAAATCTAGACGCTAAGTTAAATTAATTTATTATTTCGATTAATTAGGTGCAAGCCAAAGCGGCCATAACTAAAGAATAATAAATTAATTTACTTTAAAGTAGCGTTCTTTTGGATAATTTTCATGTTAATTATACGGCACTAAGTCAAATTAATTTATTGTTTCAACTGTTCGGATGCAAGCCAAAGCGGCCTCGTTCAGAAGAAATAGTGAATTAATCGCTTTAAAGAAGTGCATGTAAAAATTGCACCCTATTATTTTTGTTTAGTATGATTCTAGACATAAAGGTATATGGGTGGTGTAGGATGGTAATTTTCTTGTAACTCGTTTGGAAAAATTTGCCTGGCCAAAGCTGACAATTTCTTCATATGGGAAACTTGAAATTATCACGATCTACAGAAAGTCTAAATTAATTTCTGATAAAGAAATTACATATTTATGCTCGTAACTCTGCTCCCAAAGGAGGGGTTATGATGTCATATAAAGTATATACATAAAGAAAGAAAGAAAAATATTTATGCTCATAATTCTGCCCCCAAAGGAGGTGTTGTGATGTCATATAAATTATATTTTCCTAATTTTGGTGTGAAATATTATGATGTGGTTTCTTATTAATAAAGACATGCATTTTATTTTTCAGCTATGATTTCATCCTTTGTTCCTATTGGTGATTCTGTTTCTATGCTTAATGGTTCTAATTACTCGGAGTGGAAAGAACAGATTATGCTTACATTAGGGTGTATAGATCTCAATTTGGCTCTGAGAGAGGAAAAATCTCTTCCTCTTACAGATCAAAGTACGCCAATCCAAACAGCATCTTTGGAAAAGTGGGAGCGCTCTAATCGACTTAGTTTGATGCTGATAAAGGCGTGTGTCGGTAAAAACATTCGGAACTCTATTCCTGAATGTAAGACAGCCCGCGATTTCTTAAATGCTGTGGAGCAACAGTTTGTTAGCTCCAGTAAAGCTTTGGCAAGTACCCTAATGAATAAACTGTCTTCCATGAAGTATTCCGGAAATGGCTTGATTCGCGAGCACATTATGGAAATGCGAGATATTGCAGCGCAGCTCACTGCACTTGAAGTAACCATCTCTGATTCATTCTTAGTGCACTTTATTTTGAACTCCTTACCATCTGAATATGGACCATTTCAGATCTCTTATAACACACATAAGGATAAATGGTCGATCAATGAATTGTTGACTATGTGTGTGCAAGAGGAAGGCAGATTGATACAAGAAAAACAAAATACAGTTGACTTTGTTTCTCACAAGGGACAAATAAAGCGTACTAAGAATGGTAAAGGCAAGAATGGCTCAAAAAAGAAGAACTTGGAAGTCATGTCTGGTTCACAAAGCCAATCAAGTAATTGGACTCCCAAGTGCTTCTTTTGCAAGAAAAAGGGTCATATAAAGAAAGGCTGTCTAAAGTATCAGAAATGGCTCCAGAAGAAAGGTAAGTTTCTGGTTTTGATGCATGAGTTGCATTTAGTTTCTGTTCCATCTAATACTTGGTGGATTGACTCTGGTGCCATATGCCATGTGGCGAATTCCGTGCAGGGATTTCTAAACCGCAGGAAACCCAATAAAGATGAAGCCACTATCTATACTGCTGAAGGAAATCCAATTAAAGTTAAATTTGTAGGAACGTTTAGATTAGTTCTTTCTGGTGGTTATGTTTTGGATCTAAGTGATACTTTTTATGTTCCAAATTTTTCAAAGAATTTAATTTCTATTTCGAAACTTGTTGGTTTAGGATATAGTTTCAATTTTGATAATAAAGTTTTTTCGTTATCCTACAAATCTGAGATAGTTGGCTCTGGTGTTTTGGAAAATAATCTATATAAAGTATCTTTAGATCATTCGTATAGTGAAATCCTTCTTACCATGCACGGAATTGTTGGATCAAAACGTGGCATTAATAATGAAAAGTCATCCATGTTATGGCATAGGAGGTTGGGACACATATCGAAACAGAGAATCCAAAGGTTAATTAGAGAAGGAATTTTGGATGATCTTGACTTCTCTGATTTTGGAACGTGTGTGGACTGCATAAAGGGAAAGCAGACCAAAACCTCCTCTAAAGGTGCCAAAAGGTGTGATGGAACATTAGAGCTGATTCATACGGATATATGCGGACCTCTCCCTCTTACGTTTACTGGCCATAAATATTTTATCACATTTACTAATGACTACTCTCGATATGGCTATCTTTACTTGCTTAAAGAGAAATCTGAAGCATTAGATGCCTTTAACGCATATAAGGCTGAAGTAGAGAATCAACTCGAGAGAAAGATAAAAGTGGTCAGATCAGATAGGGGTGGTGAATATTTTGGTAGACAGACAGATAAAGGCCAAATTCCTGGGCCTTTCGCTAGGTTTCTAGAGCAGTGCGGGATTGTTCCACAGTACACCATGCCAGGCACACCTGAGCAGAATGGTGTTGCTGAAAGAAGGAATCGCACATTAATTGATATGCTCAGGAGTATGATCAGTAATTCTACCCTTCCGATATCATTGTGGGGTGAGGCGCTCAAAACTGCCATATATATTCTTAATCGGGTCCCTACTAAGGCTGTCACTAAGACTCCTTTTGAGCTTTGGACAGGTAGGAAACCCAGTTTAAGACATTTTCATACATGGGGTTGTCAAGCTGAGGCCAAATTGTATGACCCACAGATAAAGAAATTGGATTCTCGAACCATTTCAGGATATTTTATTGGTTATTCAGAAAGGTCCAAAGGGTATAAGTTTTACTGTCCATCACTTCCTATAAAGATTGCAGAAACTAAAACATCACGGTTTATTGAGGATGAAACAGTTAGTGGGAGCTCTGAACCTCGATTCGTTGAATTTGATGAAATTCAAGAGCATTTAGATTCTGTACAGAATATACCCATTATTGTTCCTAATAATTTGATGGTTCCAGTTCCAGTAGAACAACAAGTTATTTTGGAACCACAAAGTGAAGGTGAACCTATCATTGATAATCCACATCAAGATTTACAAGTGGATGATCAGATAGATTTAAGAAGATCCTCAAGACAGAGAAAACCGGCTATGTTTAGCGATTATATTGTCTATCTTTATGAGAATGGTCAGAACTTTGATGATCCTCTTAGTTTTTTCGAAGCCATAAATAGCAATAATGCAACAAAATGGTACAATGCCATGAAAGATGAGATTGAATCCATGAACCACAATAAGGTATGGGATCTTGTTGAGTTACCTATAGGAGTTAAACCTGTAGGATGCAAGTGGGTTTATAAAATTAAATGGGACTCCAAAGGTAACATAGAGAAATACAAGGCCCGTCTTGTGGCAAAAGGGTTTACTCAGAAAGAAGGCATTGATTATAAAGAGACTTTCTCTCCGGTATCGAGAAAGGAATCTTTCCGTGTGATTATGGCTCTGGTTGCTCATTACGATCTTGAGCTATACCAGATGGATGTAAAAACTGTCTTTTTAAATGGAGATCTTCATGAAGAGGTATATATGAGTCAACCTGAAGGATTCTCGCAAAAAGAAAATGAGCACTTGGTATGCAAATTAAAGAAATCAATATATGGACTAAAACAGGCCTCCCGACAATGGTACTTAAAGTTTAAACAAACCATTTTAACATTTGGTTTTAAAGAAAACATTGTTGATCAATGTATATATCTGAAGGTTAGTAGGAGTAAAATAATTTTCTTAGTCCTTTATGTTGATGATATTTTGCTTGCCAGTAATGATCTCGGACTATTGCATGACACTAAAGAATTTCTTTTCCAAAATTTTGAAATGAAAGATTTAGGTGAGGCCTCATATGTTCTTGGTATTGAAATTAAAAGAGATAGACATAAAGGTTTACTCGGTCTATCTCAAAAGGCCTACATAAAGAAAGTTTTGGAAAATTTTGAAATGCATAATTGTAAACCGAGTGTTGCTCCCGTTCAGAAAGGGAATAAGCTTAATGCTTTTCAGTGTCCCAAGAACCAATTAGAAATTGAACAGATGAAAACCATACCATATGCCTCTGCAGTTGGTAGTCTTATGTATGCACAGACGTGCACACGTCCGGATATTGCTTTTGCCGTTGGATTGCTTGGCAGCTATCAAAGTAATCCAGGTATGGAGCATTGGAAGGCTGCTAAGAAAGTTATGAGGTATTTGAAGGGTACTTTGGATCATATGCTGATATACAGGAGATCAGATCATTTGGAGCTGATCGGATATTCAGACTCTGATTTTGCGGGATGCCCAGATACCAGAAAGTCTACAATTTGGTATATTTTTCTGCTTGCTGGTGGAGCGATTTCATGGAAGAGCAGCAAACAAAGTATTACTGCTCCTTCGACCATGGCTGCAGAGTACATTGCATGTTATGAGACCACATCACAGGCTATTTGGCTTAGGAATTTTATCACAGACTTAAAGATTGTGGACTCCATTGCTCGTCCAATAAAGATTTTCTGTGATAGTTCAGCTGCTGTTTCCTTTGCCAATAACAACAAGATTACGACGGGGTGTAAACACTTGGACACCAAGTATCTTGTTGTGAGAGAGAAGATAAATGAAGGATATGTTAGAATTGAATACATCAGTACCAAGTGTATGGTTGCAGACCCAATGACCAAGGGGCTAGCACCTGGGCCATATAAAGATCATGTTTGTAGCATGGGTCTAATGAGTTCTTTTGATGTATAAGATTCTGATATTATTTTTATCTTTTTTCAATAAAGTTACAGTTTTGATGCATGCAGTTGTATTGGACCGTTTAATAGACATAAAGCTTTGTCTGTTAACGAATGGACATATAGTTTTAGTTCATTCATAAAGTTGTGCCATATAAAGTGCTTGGCTATGAGATGAAGATGATATGGTAATTATGGAAGGAAAATTTCAATATATAGAGGTGGACCGCCATAGTTCCTATCATTGTAGTCTTTTAGTTTGAGTTAAGGATCAAGTGAGTTCTAAGGTATTTGACCATAAAGTTTTCAATAATGCGCAATAAAGTTTGGAGTATAGAAATCCGTTCATGAAATATAATTAATATAAGCCAAGTGGGAGATTGTTAGGATTTTCATATATGTGGCCTAATTAATTATATTTAATTTGGATTTACTGTAGATAAGGTCAATCCTAAAAGATATAGAATTACTTGATATGGTATATCTTATCCCTTTCCCATCTATTTAAATTAAATAGAATACTAATCAGACTTTGATGGGAAGTCGATCTGGAATCTATATAAAGGGGTACTGGTCCTGCCACCTACTCATGTGCATTCGGGTAAGATTATCCATTAAATTCACACCATACGGAAGAGTACCTGAGAAAGAAGGAGAAACCAGATTACCTAGTTCGGTCGGTACGGTTTAGTATTGCAACCGAATTTCTTGCTTCCGCTGTTTAATCAAGAATTTTTCTCGATGGCGCTCTGTAAGTTATTTTACAGTTTTATTTATGATCCTGAATATTGGTATGTATTCGATTTTATTTTATACCATATAAATTCCATCAATTTTATGTTCCATAAATCCAAAATACCTGCACATGTACAACCCGAGATGTTATATGCGAAAAAATATACAGCCATTTGGGTCAAGAAAAAAATTGACTTGATCTCAATCGTAATAATTTTGTATTCTTGAATACTCCTCATTTACACCTATAAGCCCATGTCAAAATTGTGCCAAAACTGAAAAAGTGAGAATAACTAAAATGTGACAATATTTATATATATATTCTTTTCTTGGAAATTTGGATTTAAGTAAAAGATATTTAAAAAACCTTGAATATTTCAGTTTTCAAAATTTTAGAATTTAATCAATTATCTGCACCTTAATATTCTCTCTCTCTCTCTCTCTCTCTCTCTCTTTCACACACACATATATATATATATATATATATATATATATATATATATATATATATATATATATATATATATATATATATATATATATATATATATATATATGGAAAATGCTACTTGTACACCCCATTTGGGGGTGTACATCGCACACCCCACCCATCCAATGGGTGGGGTGTGGTGAGGGGTCACTTCACAATTTATGAAGTGACCCTCCCACCCTTAGATGGGTGGGTGTAAGATGTACACCCCTTTTGGGGGTGTACATGTAGCGTTGCTCTATATATATATATATATATATATATATATAAGGACTCTTATATAACATGCCACATGAAAATTTGGATATAGTTCATTTAAATCATATCATCCTGCATATATTCATATCGAAATAAGCACATCTTAATGGTTATACACTCCACAATCAATCCATATAAGCAAATCTAAATCTGCATCCGACGAATCTAAGATTTACAAGTCAGATCCGACGGACAACATCCAACTTGATCCAACCCTTAATTACACTAAATAATTCTTGTAACATAATACAAAGATGAGCTTACGTTTTGCCATTATTAGTTACAATGAATGGTTCTCGCAACAAGCGAAGCAGAAGCAGGACCTTTCTCCTTAATTTCACAAACAAAGAAAGTATTTGATGGCGCCATAAAACCAACATAGCATTCACCCCAAACATTTAATCAAACCACATGGGCAATTAAAACAGTTATTTCCTTTCTTAGAAAATGATACAGGAAAATTTGCATACATTGCCTATAGTTTGCATATCGTATGTATCCCTCGAAACTTCAGGAATTTGAAATGTACCCTTTGCCATTAAATCCTTAAGACATAATAAAAGCCGTACACAATTTTATAAGTGCAACTTCATTAAACATTTATTCTTGTATCTAAATTATTTGGGGACTATGCGGATGGGCGCGGCGTGGTGAAGCTGTGCTCATCCATACACCCAATTTTATTAAGTTCATAGAGAAAAAAAAAAGAGAGATTAGTTGGAAGGGGCATGGATGAGCGCGCCGTTTTCATCACGCAGAATCTGTTCGTATAGTTTCCAAACTAACAAGTTTGAAAATAATGTTCATAAAATTTTTGTTTCTAAACTTGTGTCCTATTTATTTTTTGTATAAAAAATTACATCAGTTTCAATTTTATTATCATTATTATATCAAATATATTTAAAAATTTAAAATTATAATAAATTTTTTTATAAAATAATAATAATAAAAGCACGCGGGTAATTACATCCACAAGAAGTAAAATTATTTGGTAAAAAAATTTGTCCTAACTTTTGTAGCTCTTGGGTAGGAGCTCAGCTTTATGCAATTTTGTAGTCATGGTTATTGTTAAAATTTACATAAATTAATATTCAGACATAAAATCAATATGATATGTCAAATCACTACAGTAAACTTTTGCATCTAAATTGAATGACCATTCCATAATTTCAGGCATAATTCACATAATTAATAAATGAAGTATTTAAATTTATAACATTTTTGAGGGCAACTTCATTAAACCATAAACGGTTTCCTGCATCTTACTTTGCCATTTTGTGACTTAAAAAAGAATTATCTCTTTAGGCAAGCAAAAATTAGTTATTTTTAGAATAGGTATAAGAATTAAAGTAATTTTACGTTTGGTTGTGTATAAGAGTTGTACCGAAAATAAAAAATTTGTATTTGATAAATTAAAAAGAAATAAAAGAATAGAGGGTACTGATATGATTTTAAATATTTAATTTAAAATATTTATTAAAAAGTTTATTAAAATTTATATTTTACTTTTATATATATAAAAAAATTATTAAAAATTTTTTATTTTTAAAAATTTATAAATATATAAAAATATGTATAAATTTAAAAATTTTAAATATTTGATATAAATTTGTATAGATTAATCAATTATAAAAAAAATTTAAAAATTTTAACTTTTAAAATTTATTAAAAAATAAAATTAAAAAATTTTAAATTTTAAAACCAAAAAAAATTAAATTTTAAATTTTATAAATTTAAATATCTTATAATTTAAAATTTTTTAATTTTTTAATTTTTTTTTTAAAAAAAAAAGGGAAAGAAAGGTGGAACAAGTTACTTGTTCCACCTTTTGGTGGGGAACAAATGTTCCAGGGACGAAGCCAGAATTTAATCATAAGGGGGGCCAAAATATATGTAAATAAAAATTTTAGCAGATAAATATAATTTTATCTAATCAATTTTTTTTTAAAAAAATTATTAATTTAATAATTAATGTAAAAATATTAAAATTAATTTTTAATTACAGATATTTAATTTTAATTATTTTATTTATATTATTATATTTAAATAACTATAAATTATATTAAATCTAACAGTAATTCAGTTAGTGATTGATCCATTTTTTAGTATTTTTAATAAATAAAATTATAACATTTAATGATTATTAGATCAAATAGTTATTAAATTTAATATAATATTTTATTTTGTTAAATAAAATAGCTCACTAGGCAGAAATAAAAAAAAAAAAAAAAAATTTTGGAGTTAAGGATGTATTTCAAAATATCTTATAAGTATGCGACTCTTAATATATTTTGACTTATTTAAAATATGGGTAATGCTACATGTACACCCCGAAGGGGTGTACATCATACACCTCCACCATTTTAATGGTGGCGATACTTTTTACGGGTCACATCAAGTGACCCATCATCACACCCCCACCCTTGAATGGGTGGGGTGTATGATGTACACCCCGAAAGGGGTGTACACATAGCATTTTCCTTAAAATATATATAGAGAAGAAAATATATATATATATATATATTGGCACTAAAAATAAATTAAGTAAATATTAAAAAGCTGAGGGGGCCATGGCTATCTAAATTTTTTTTTTATTAAATTAGTACTTAGGACTAATAAGTAATATTAAAAAGTTGGGGGAGGCCATGGCCCCTTTGGGCCTTAACATAGCTTCGTCCCTGAAGTGTTCCCCCCGTACTGGGTTATTCCTCAGGGAACACTTGTTCCCTCCCTCCTAATTTTTTGTTTGTATATAAAAGGAAGGATAACCTCTTATTCCCTCTTATACTTAATACCAAAGGCTCTCTTATCAGTATCCTACCATTTTATATTTTATTTTATCTTAAATATATGTCATTAATTAGAATAGTAAAATAATACATTTTATAAAATACAATGCAGTAAAGTGTAAAATATTATAATCTTTGGTGATAAAATATAACATATTAATAGTAAATAGGTTTTACTCACGAGTAATGCTACATGTACACCCCGAAGGGGTGTACATCCTACACCTCCACTCTTTTAATGGTGTCGATATTTTTTACCGGTCACATCAAGTGACCACTCATCATACCCCCACCCTTAGATGGGTGAGGGTGTAAGATGTACACCCATTACGGGTGTACAAGTAGCATTTTCCTTTACTCTATTATCAATTAGTTGCGTTGCTATTTTATTTAACTATATTGTTCTTTATAATAGGACAAAAATAAAGTTGTAAAATGGTAAATTAATATTTTTCAAATGAAAACTGCGAAATTAAAAAATATATATATTAAAGAATTCACTATAATAAAATTATGATATAGCGATATTTTTAAATATTTTTAAAATCTAAAAAAAGTGTCGTCAACAAAAATACCGACACTTATTATTAGTGTTGCTATATGTGCCGTCGCTAAGATGTATAGCGATATATTTTTGTAATGTGTCATAAAAATATATTTTTATAACCTAATTTTAAATATAAATAGAATATTTATACAAAAATATTATAAATATGTATCGCTGTAATCTAATTTTATTGTAATATCTGTTTGAAAGTGAAAATGGCCGACAATGATGCGCTCATGAATTTTGCAAACTCGGCTTCCACCATCCACTCTACCGAAAATCGAAAAATCAAACTCCGTAGGTACGACAGTTTGGACAATATTATGACTTTGATTCGGGAACAAATTAAATGTCGAGATCTATGCATGTTTTTTTTTTTTCGAAAGTCACAAGTTCCACGTTCGCAGTTTAACAAATCAAAACGAGTTTAAATCACAAGGAAATTAATAGTGAAAAAAAAATTACTAACAGTGGGTTTGAAACTAAGCCTAACCAAATGATATTCATATATTTTAGAGGGATATATATGAAAAATGCTTCCAACAAATACATATTATATATATATATATATATATATATATATATATATATATATATATATATATATATATATATATATATATATAGATCCAGAGAGAGAGAGAGTTCGGCTACTATAATATTAATAGTACCAAGTTATTTGTGCTATCAAGTTTTCTATCCTTAGATCAACTCCTTTGATCATTTTCATCTGTTAGATTTTACTATTTTTCTAACCACCTATTAAACTCAAGGGACCCACTATCATCTCAACCACACATCATTTAATCTAAGTGTTAAAAACTTAATTAATAGCACTAATAACTTAATACTATTAATAGTATTCCAGCCTAGCGCGCTATATATATATATATATATATATATATATATATATATATGAGCAATGCTATCTGTACATTTATTTTTCAGTATACATCTTACATTCCATTCATTTTATGATGGAATAAATTTTACTGATCACTTCGACTGGACTACTATCGGTCATAAACAATTCGGTTTACTATTGATTTATTTTTTATAATAAAATTTTTAAATTAACTATCGATATTATTAAATATGATCTAAACTATTTAAATTATTTTAAAATTAAATTTTATATTTTTTCCGATATCACTAACCGAACAATCAAACAGTTATAAATTTATAATTTTAATAATAATATGATGAGTTTGCTCGTCTAACGATATACACGTGTCCAAATTAGCTGAATTTTCATTAGAAAAAATTATAAACTATTTAAAATAAGATATAGACTCAAGATGTTGAATACAAAATTTATTTCATCACTTTCAAAAAATATTTATTTTTAGTTATTTTAATTTATATTTACTTGCTGAAAAAAAATATAATATCAAAAATATATATAATTTAATTTTTAAATAATTTAAATTATATTCAACTATGCCAATCGTAAATTTAAAAATTTTATCATCGAAAATAAATTAGCTTTCTTGGTAATCTAAATTTAACATTTAAAATTTAATAATTTAATAATTTAAAATTTAAAATTAAAATTTTAATAATAATATATTGAAATAGTTTGAAAGGGTTGGAAAATAAATTTGTAATTTTATATAATATATAAGATAACTCGACATGAGTAATATAAGATGCTCACTCTCTGCTCAATAATATTTTTAGGGCACATATTATATTATTGCTGGACTGTAGTGTATATAGTATTACTATGTTTAGTTCGGTTTATATAATTCAGTAATCTCAATAGTTTTTTTCAAAATTATGTTTTGTAGGCATATTTAATATTTTTTTTACTAAATTATAACAAAATATAATTTACACATGTTGAATTAATTTTATTAATAATCAATAAAAAAATGGCCAAATATATAATAAAATATATATATATAAAGCCAAATATTAATTTCAACCAATAATAAAATAAATTTAAAAAAATATCATTTTATATTAAAAGATCATACAATAACAAATATACAAATTTTAATTTAAAAACTTATCTATATGCAATATCACTAATCAAACATCGTACACATCGGTATATAAAATATATATTTTTTCTTATCTAACATAAAATAGTAATATTACCTCGTCCCAACAATTAACAAAATACCATATAGAATAAATATATCATAAAGTTGAAACTTTTGTACACCATAATATATATTTTTTTGAGAGAAAATTTTTTATACACCATAATAATATTCAAAAGTGAAAGATTAAACTACCATCAGAAAGTAATTATTCATTATTTATAATTTTATATTATAAATGAATTAACCAAATAATATTTTCAAATTTTAATAGAATGTACATAAAAAATATTATTTATACATTCCAAAATAGAATGTATGATAGACATACATTCATTGAATGGTTGAAATTTTTTTTAATCGTTACGTGATGTGATAAGTAAAAAGATCATATCCATTCAGGTGTGTGTACACCATATACTCTATTTTTTTAATGTATAAATAGTATTATTCTACAAATATATATATAGAGAGAGAGAGAGAGTAGAGTTTATATGTTTTTAAAAACACAAGTTCATTTATTTTTATAAAATTTTTACTATTAGATTTGTATTAGGATTTGTATTTTTTATTTTTTTATTCTTTCCCTTTAGTTGACTTTACAATAATCTAAATTCTAATACAAATTCAATGGTAAAAAATTCACAGATCCCAATGTAGAGCTTTTTACTATATATATAGTGTAGAGCTTTTATGCTTGTAAAAATACAAGCCCGATTATGCTTGCAAATATTTTATCATTGAATTTGTATTGAGATTTGTGCTATTATAAAGTCAACTAAAGAAAAAAAAAATCTAATACTACAGATCCCAATGTAAATTCAATTGTAAAAAATTTACAAGCATAGTTTGGCTTATACTTTTTAAAATATATAAGCTATACTATATATGTATATATATATATATAAAGAGAGAGAGAGAGAGAGAGTAGAGTTTATATGCTTTTAAAAATACAAGCTCATTAATACTTGTGAATTTTTTACCCTTGGATTTATGTTGGAATTTGTATTTTTGTAAAGACAACTAAAGAAAGATAAAGATAAAGTAAAAAGCACAAATTTCAATACAAATCCAATGATAAAAAAATTGCAAGTATAGATGTGTTTGTGCTTTTAAAAGAATATAAGCTCTACTCTATATATATACTTTTACTTTTAAAAACATATATAAACTCTACTATATATATATATATATATATATATATATATATATATATATATATATATATATATATATATATATATATATAACTCTTATGAGTAAAAAATTTTTGTACTCATAAGTTTTCATCCTTTGGATGAAAAAATGTGCGATTAGGATTATAGCAGTTCCTAAGATCTGTATTATTTTCCTAACAACCTAGTAAACCCTAGGGGGACCACTATCATCCTAACCGCACGTTTCCTTATCCAAGGGTGAAAAAGTTATGAGTACAAAGAGGTTTATACTCATAAGAGAATAGTAGCCCTACGATATATATATATATATATATATATATATATATATATATATATATATATATATATATATATATATATATATATATATATATATATATATATATATATATATATATATATTGAGTTCTTATAGTTTTAAAAGTACCGAACATTAGTATTTGTAGGTTTTTTAACTATTGGATGAAAAGATGTGTAGTTAGAAGAATAGTGGGCCCCTTAGGTTAACTGAGTAGTTTGTGGAATAGGATGATCTAAGAGATGAAATTAGTCAAAGGGATAGATCTAACGGTAGAAAACTTACAAGCACCAATTTTTTGGTACTTGTACGAGTTTAGTAGCCGGACTCTCTCTCTCTCTCTTTCTCTCTCTCTCTCTCTCTCTCTCTCTCTCTATATATATATATATATATATATATATATATATATATATATATATATATATATATATATATATATATATATATATATATATATGTATAACGTAGGGCTACTATACTCTTATGAGTATAAACCCTTTTATACCCATAATTTTTTTACCCTTGAATGAAAGAATGTGTAGTTAGGATGATAGTGGTCTCCCTAGGGTTTACTAGGTTGTTGGGGAAATAGTATAAATTTTAGGTACTACTATAATCGTAACCGCACATTCTTTCATCCAAGGGATTAAAACTTATGAGTACAAAAAGATTTTACTCATAAAAGTATAGTAGCCGGACCCTATATATATATAGCGTAGGGCTACTATACTCTTATGAGTATAAACCTCTTCGTAGTCATAACTTTTTCACCTATGGATTAAGGAATGTGCGGTTAGAATGATAGTGGTCCTCCTAGGATTTACTAGGTTGTTGAGGAAATAGTATAAATCTTAGGGACTACTATAATCCTAACCACACATTCCTTCATCCTAGGGATGAAAACTTATGAGTACAAAACCCACCATTGGATGGGTGGGGTGTAAGATATACACCCTTTTTGGGGTGTATATAAAGCATTTTTCATATATATATATATATATATATATATATATATATATATATATATATATATATATATATATATATATATATATATATATATAGAGTTAGGCTGTAATACTATTAATAGTATCAAGTTATTGATACTATTAAGTTTTTTACATTTGGATTAAAAGATGTGTAGTTGAGATTATAGTGGTCCCTTGGATTTAATAGGTGGTTAGGAAAATAGTAAAATCTAACGGATAAAAATGATCAAGGGGTTAATCTAAGGGTAGAAAACTTGATAGAACCAATAACTAGGTATTATTAATAGCATAATAGTCTAGTTATATATATATATATATATATATAACTAAACTATTATGCTATTAATAATACCTAGTTATTTGTGCTATTAAGGTTTTGACCCTTAAATGAAGAGATGTGCGATTAAGATTATAGTAGGTTATTAGGATTTAGGTTATTAGGATTTAGTAGGTGATTGAAAAAATAGTATGATCTAAGAAATGAAAATGAGCAAATGGTAGATCTAACGGCAAAAATTTAATAGTACAAAATAGTTGGTATTATCTATAGTAAAGTAGCCGGACTCTCTCGGTCTCTCTTTTTCTTTATATATATATATATATATATATATGAGCAATGCTACATGTACACCCCGAAGGGGTGTACATCATACACCTCCATCATTTTAATGGTGACGATATTTTTTACGGGTCACATCGAATGACCTATCATCACACCCCCACCCTTAGATGGGTGGGGTGTATGATGTACACCCCGAAAGGGGTGTACACATAGCATTTTCCTATATATATATATATATATATATATATTTAAAAGTACAAGTTTATCTATGCTGGTGAATTTTTTACTATTGGATTTGTATTAGTTCAGGTACTATGTATTTAAAAAGAGCAATGCTACATGTACACCCCGAAGGGGTGTATATCATACACCTCCACCATTTTAATGGTGCCGATATTTTTTACGGGTCACATCGAGTGACCCATCATCACACCCCACCCTTAGATGGGTGGGGTGTATGATGTACACCCCGAAAGGGGTGTACACATAGCATTTTCCATTTAAAAATATTAAGTAATTGGTGTTTAAGTAATTGGTGTTCGTAAGTTTTTTACTATTAGATCTACTATCTCTTTGACTAATGTCAATTCTTAAATTATTTTATTCTATCAATCACCCACTAAATTTAAGAAGTCTACTATAATTTTAACCATATAAATTTTTATCTAAGATCCTAAAACCCATAAGCACCAAGCAATTTGTGCTTTGTTAGGCTACAATTGATTGTAAATGACTTGATTTACTGCTGTTTTATATTTGATAATAGAGTTTTTAAATTAACGACCAACATCGTTGAATTTTAATAACGCTAGCTACAGTGAGTTGGCTCGTTTAATAATTTAAAAGAGTTCAAATCAGCAAAATTTTTATTAAAAGTTTTTAAAATTATTTAATATAAAATTTACACTCTAAATTATAAATATAAAATTGTTTCCTCGTTTTTTATTAATATTTGGTTATTTATTTCATGTTTACTCGTTAAATAAAAAATTAATATAAAATAAAATAAAATTTTAGTTTAAATAATTTAAATAATTTAAAATTATGTTTAGCTATAATATTATGAATTTAAAAATAAATTATTAACAAATCTCCATATGGATTCTATTATAGAGGAATATAAAGCTCCAGATAAAGGAAACAAGATGCTATAAATACCCCAAGCGAAACCGCTTTCGCTTTCGGTCTACGCAAAAGGAAAAACCTCCACACACACACACACACACACACACACACCCCAACGCCGTCAAAAAATACCAAGCACACACTACTCCAAAGAAAAAGTAAAAGAGAGAAGGAGAGAGAGGGTTCTCTTGCTCTTTCTCTTTCTCTTTCCATGCCCAACACCGCCTCCCGTTTCCTCCCCACGGGAAACGCCCATGAGACCCCCGCTACCCTGAGCCCCGTTCTGTTCCCCCATGGCGCACTCCCCGGACACCTTCGCCGCCTCCTCTAACCTCCTCCTCTGCGCCGAGGATGCCGACGACGTCGCCTCCTGGGAGCCGAACGATAACGATCCCGATCCCGATGCCGATGCCGATGCCGATGCTGATCCCATCTCCACTACCGCCGACGCCGACCAGTGGTGGGCCCCGCCGGCGACAACCCCCGACGACCGCCACGTGTCGGTGATGCTCGCCGCGGAGCCCCACCACGCCCCCCGCCCCGACTACCTCTCCCGCCTCCACGACCGCTCCCTCGACGCCACCTCCCGTCACGACGCCGTTAACTGGATCCTCAAGGTCTCATTTTATTCTCACCCATCAATTTATTATTTATTATTTATTATTTATTATTTATTAATTAATATTATTATTCCCCTTTCTAATTGACCCAACCCACAGATTAACGAGTTCTACCGTTTCCGCCCCGTGACGGCGTACCTCGCCGTCAACTACCTCGACCGCTTCCTCTCCTCCCGCACCCTCCCGGTAACCAACCCTCCCGTCTCTTTTTTTTTTTTTTTTTTTTCGATTTTTTTTATTATTTATTTTTATTTATCTGTTTACTTTAATTTTTTAGGGGGGAGGGGAGGGGTGGGCGATGGAGCTGGTGTCGGTGGCGAGCGTTTGGGTGGCGGCGAAGATGGAGGAGACGCACGTGCCGGCGCTTCTGGACATCCAGACGGTGGAGGGGCCGCGGCACGTGTTCGATCCCCGCACGGTGCGCCGCATGGAGCTCCTTCTCATGTCCTCGCTCGGATGGCGGATGCGCTCCCCCACCCCCTTCGACTTCCTCCCCCACTTCTTCGCGCGCGCCCCCGCCCCGCTCCTCCTCGCGCGCGCCTCCTCTCTCGTCCTCAACGCCCACCGCGGTGCGTTCTCTCTCGCGGTGGGGAATGTGGGTTGTTTTCTTAATGCAAACGCTTTTAATTTTAGAATTAATTGGGGTGGTTGTTTTTTTTTTTTGTTTTTTTTCCTTTTTTGTGCGTGCGCCCGCGCCGCATATATTTTTATCGGCGTAGTGGTGGATTTTTTGCGGTATCGAGCGTCGGAGATTGCGGCGTCGGCGGTGTTGTGCGCGGCGGGCGAGATCGGCGATTCCATGGCGGGTTGCGACGGCGAGGAATTCGCGAGCTGTTTGGGGAAGTGGGTCAGCAAGGTAAAATTATGTTTTCCTTTTTTTTTTTGGTTGTTTTTTTTTTTTTAAAAAAAAAACTTTGGGGCTAAATTTCACGTTTGTCCACTGACTATTAGCGAGGCGACACTTTGGTCCTCAAAGTTTTATTTAAAAATTCCAGCCAAAATTTGTTACAAGGTTCAGTTAACAATTATTATTATTATTATTATTATTATTATTATTATTATTTTTGGAGACTAAAACTCCAATAAGGTGTTTCAATCCTTCGTTTGAAGGGAAGGGTGGACACCGTACAGTAGCATTTTTTTTTTATTTTTTTTTTTAAAGTCATATAAGTAAGTTGTCCATCCTTAAATTTATACCTATGATCAATTTTACAAGTTAGATCATCAGGTAAATCATGCTGTTTTATCAATTACCTATTAAATTTTAAAAATTATTTTTATTCTTAGAAATTAATTTTATTAATTTTAATCATGCTGGTTTACCAATCATATGCTAAATTTTAAAAAATTATTATTACTGTTAGGAATCAATTATATATATATATATATATATTTTGAATTTAAGCTTTAGGTCTCGGGAAAATGCTAGATGCACATTCCAAATAGTACATCCATCTATTCTAGGGTGGGTGAATTTCACTCCATCTCAAGATAGGGTGGGAGTAGGATGTACACTCTATTTGGGATGTATACCTAGTACTTCTCATGCTATTCATATATTTATACGATATATATTTTTTATTTATTTTAAAATAAAATTTAATAAAAAATAAGATATATATATCATAGGGTACAAGAAGCATTTTTTTTTCCGAAAAAAAAAAAAAGATTTTCTTTGTTTTGAAAAGTGAGAAAAGACAACTTTAATAAAAGAAAGGTTGAATGTATGGTGGTGACCTGTCAACTATACTCTATTTTTAAATGGGTACTACTATTGGCATAATTAGTAAAATTTATTTTATTTTAAAAATAGATAAATATAAAATATATATTTTATTTGAAATGTATAAATTAGTTTTTTTTTAAAATTATTTTTTTTTGCAAATTTTATTGGGACTTTAATTATTTAATTGGGTTATTTTAGTTAGTATTATTTTTGAAATTAATGATTAAAGAAATTAAAATTTTAATTAATGAGTTAGAAGCTAATAAACATGTATTAGATTATCGTCTCTAAAAAAAGAAAAAGAAATACTTAATGGTAAGGGGCATATGAACTCAAAAAAAAATTAATAAATAAAAGTCAAAGCTCATATATATAAATTTTAAAAGGGGTGTACGTTCTGGGTGTGGTGGGTGTGGATGTCTTATTGATTATTTTGAAATAATTAGTAAAATATATTATTTTTGAATAGTATTATTTATATATATTTTATAGTTAAAATTTTTTAAAAAAATTATTCTGAATATATTAATTTTTGTTCAGAAACAAATTTAAAAATTTATGAAAGGTGAAACTTAAAATTTTTAAAAGTTAATTTTACAATATCATACATATAGTTAATTTTATTACTATAATTAATAAACAAAAAAAAGCATGTAGCCGTATCACTCTCAATCATCTATCGTAATCATTGTTTCTTTGACTCCATGCATGTAAAGCTGTATTTTAACCAACGGCTATTTGAATTTGTTTTAATTGATTCTAAGGCCAACTTTGCATACTATTTTTCTAAAAAAATTTTATGTTTTAATATTAATCTTTTTGCATTTATCCAAATATATATATAAATAATATTTTTTGTTATTTATTTATTTATTTTGGTATTATCACCGCCATAAAATTTCGCATCCAGGACGTGGTGCGCGGTTGTTGCCAGCTAATGGAGGAGTATCTGATCGACACGTGTCCTTCGGCTCATTGGCGTCTGAAGCCGATCCCCGAGCCGGAGCCGCCGCCGAGCCCCGTCGGCGTCCTCGACGCCGCCGCTTGTGGCAGCTGCGACACCCAAAAATCGTATCCTTCCGCCGCGGCGGCGCCGGCGCCCTTCCATGAAGAGGAGCCGGCTCGCGACGAGCCGCCGCCTTCGAAACGGCGCCGGCTCGCCGAGAGCCGCTGTACAGCGCGTATAGACACCGGTGAAGATGGATCGTGTTCGTAAAAAATTTCCCGGGCGATTGGAAGCTTCTAGATCTTTCTGGACTCAGTATAGATTTTGGGCTTTTAAGTTATCCGTCTTTTTTCTTTTTTTTTTTCGTTCCTCTCAGTCTCTATTTATAAATAAACAGTAATAATTTTTTTTTTTAATGATACGGGATTTAAGGAATGGTTAATCCGTAATTATTTTTTTTTTATCACTCATCATGGTATAATTATTCTAATTTGTGTGTTTTAATCATGCGGTTTTCGTATGGTGGTGTTGATCTTTATTTTCCGTAATGCGCTTTGTTTGTTAATTAATACTAAATCAAAATGGCAATCAAACAGGCACATTTTTTTTTATTATGAGAAATTAATTTTGATTAAAAAAATGGTTGTGGAGATAAAATTATCTTTTTTATTTTGATTTGAATTTAAATATATTTAATTAAATATTTGGATTTGAATTTATTTAGAATGATAGTTATTTATTGGACAGTAATAATATCCATTTCGTTTTTGAAAGGTCTAGGGGTATAATGGGAATTTCGCCGCTGCAAATCTTTTTGGTTCCCTAATACTCGATCGTGTTTCTTCCTACCTAACGAGAATGCGACACGTGGCTCCCGACATAGATGTACTGCGGGACACACCGGGAACAGATATCGTTACTCCGTATTCTTTAGATTATACGCCTACTATGCGCGAGAAAAAAAAAATACCGGGATATACGCCGCGGAGGGCAAGCGTGATGTTGGAATAACAAATAGGGAGAGGGGGAGTGAGAATATCAGTCCAGCAATCTTCGAGGTTCGCACATGGTCGTTGTCCACATGTCCGTCCTTTAACCTCGCCGAGCGATCTCGTCCGTCCATTCTCCTCCCGGGAGCCCTTCGAACCCGTCCGTGCGATCGACATCCAACGTCCCGTAGGCCGACCAAGACTATGACGTTCCGCGGGCCGACGTCATCGTGACGTCACCACCGGCCCGCCGTTCGAAGCATCCGTAACCCACGTGGCCATCCTGCTGTCCAGCTAATCTCTTTCGATCGCGGCCGTCCACGTGTCCTCTCCGTCTCGTCACGAACGCCGGGGGGATGGTGAAAAGACGGACTTCGTCGCGTGGCGTGCCGCGCGCGGCGATCCCTTCCCGCCACAAATCCCACGTAACGGAGGAGGCGCTTAACCCGCTAACCCGTTGTCGCTACGAGTGGGACCCGACCCTCGTTTTTTCTTTCTCCCCACTGAAATGACGAAATTGCCTCTCCAAGTCCCATCACATCGGTCCCAAAAAAGAATACTAATTATTATCTGCGTCGTAGTCAAAGAGATTCTCTAGTATGCGTATCGCCGTATCTCCATGCATGCTTTTTGAATAATAATAATAATAATAATAAAATTTCAATATATATATATATATATATATAGAGTAACGCTACATGTACACCCCCAAAGGGGGTGTATATCTTACACTCACTCATCTAAGGGTGGGGGGTCACTTCACAAATTGTGAAGTGACCCCTCACCACACCCCACCCATTGGATAGGTGGGGTGTGCGATGTACACCCCCAAATGGGGTGTACAAGTAGCATTTTCCATAAAATAAATTATTTAAATATTAAAAAGATTATTAGTAAAATACCTTATTAATTGGTTAAAATTTAAAGCGTCGTAGCAGTAGCAGATAAAAATATGGAAAATGCTAAACTATAAATTATTTTAGCTCGAATATTTAATTTTTTAAAATTTTAATTTTAGTATTATTTTTATTAATTTATTTGATTTTAGTTATTTAATGGCTCTTTAAATATAAAATTTAAAATAGTTAGTTATTTTAATAAATTTATAGTTATACAAATTATATAAAATATGTAATTTATTTATATAAAAATAAACAACGCATTCATAATTTTTAAAATTAAAGTTCCACTATTTAGCTTACATCAAATAAATTAAAACATCAGGTAATAAAATTAAAGTTTTTTAAAGTTTAGATAGTTAAATCCAAATGAATGCAAGTTTATCTGAATTTTATACATTGTGACTATATATATTTGAAGTAATATTGTTATATATTTAGAATATCTATTTTTTTTATATAGAATTTTAATGGGTGTAGTACACTTATATTTACCCTTTAATGTTGGTGTGTTACTGACTTTTCAGAACTATTTGATATTCAATAATATGTATATATTTTTTTTTCAAAACTGAGTAAACATGTACACAATTTCATGCCTGATACCTTCTAATTTGCTTGTGTGTTGACATATTTATTTAATTAAATTTTAATATTTAATTATAAAATTATACGATAGTGAAACATTTAGAGCATATTTGGTTCAATATGAGAATTCAAAACGAAATAAATCGGAATGAAAAACAAAATGATAAATTTTTTAATTTATTTGATTTCATAATAAAATTAATAATCGAAATTAAATTATTATTATTATTTAAATAAAGATAAATTTAATCTACTATATAAATTAGGAGATCTCGATCCTATGTACTTTTGGTATATTGATAAATTCACAAAAAAGTAATAAAAATCCTCAATATCATATCACATAAAAAAATTTTATAAGAATCCACAAATTAGAATTTAGAGAACCCACATTGATACCCAAGGTTAAGATTATTATATGAATAATCATTTTTTCCCCTAAAAACTTCTAAAAAATTATAAGTATTTTGTAAATAATATTTTCTCACATCTCAAGGTTAAGATTATTATGTGAATTTGATATAAAATATAATTTAATAAAAAATATTATTGTAAAAATAATTCATTAGAATATTTAAATATAAATAATTTGTATTAATATATGTAATTACTAATTTTATAATAAAAATAATTTATTATAATATATAATAAATTATTTTTATATAATTTAGTTTTTGTTTAATTTATAATTAATATTAATAAAATTTAGAATTAATTTGGAATAATATTATTCTATCAAAAGGGTGTAAAAATTTATTCCAAACTAGTACTATTTCAGAATAATAATTATAACTTAATAGGTGCTATTTGCATATATAAATAACTTATTTGATGTAATCCTGAGATTTATTAAAAATATATATAATATTTGGTAGATGATAAGTACCATAAAATATTCAAATTAGTATATAATATTTCAGAATAATGATTATTTATTGGCATGGTTATTTATTCAGAATAATATTTTAAAATATTAAAAAATATCGCTATATTTATTAAAAGCGTTGTTATACCATAATTTTATTGTAATAGCACTATTTCAATAATAATAATGAGGGTGTAAGATATACATCCATAATTGGATGTACAAGTAGCATTCCTCATATTTAATTAGCCATCTAATTTTTTAAAAATTAAATTTAATTATATAACCTTTCAATTTGATTCATTTGAATCAGTCAATAATACTTTAACGTTAAAATTTGAATGAGCGGTTTAATTTTATAGTTTTAACTATTATAGTTCATATAATCTTTATAACTACAAATTTATTAAAGTAATTAACTTGCTTAAATTTTAAAGTCAAAATATCGTTAACCGACTTAAATAAAATAAATTATAAAATTAAATAATAAAATTAAAATTTTTAAAAATAGAATAGCTTAATCAAAATAATTCTAGATAAATTTTACAACTATTTACCAAAAAATACTTATATTAAATAAATATTTAGAACAATACCATCCATACATCTTATACTATACGCCCTACTCTTTGCATGAACCCTACTCTTTGCATGAATAGGATCAACACATTAGTCTTATCAATTTTTTTTTTTTTTTCTAATTAAAACTTATTAAAATTTTGTAAATAGTTAAATGATGAAAGTTACATGTGCACATCCTTAACTAATAGAAATATGCAAATAGTAATTTTTTGATAAATTATTATTAAATACCTTACCCAAGGTGCAATGCACCTTAAAGATACATCCCATGTTGACTATTGATCATCTCCAAGGGACAAATAATGTCCTTTGCTTTTCCCAAGCAAGAAAAAGAACGACATGTCTTTATTAGGTTGACAAGTCAAATTGATATCCAATAAAGAAAAAAAATTCACAAGACAGCTAAGCTTGTAGATATAGGAAAAATAGACTAGAAATATATTTTATGTCTAATACAAATAAGATCATTGGAACTAATTATTATTAATTTTAAACATTTGAACAAATAGGAATGTATAATTAATTTATTTAAAATATATAAATATAATACTTATAAATTTTGATTGTGATTCGGCTTAATCAGTCTCACGCCAATTCGAACATGACTCGACTCAACCCAATTTTACGTTATTTTAAATGTGATTCGGTCCAATCTATCCTTTCGCCAGGGCAGGATACTCGTTTCTTTAAGCTAATTTTTTCTCATCCTACTTCGAATATGATCAGACTAAATCCAACCTCACATTATTTCCAACATTAGCAGGATGCTGATCTTTTGAAGATAACAATTCTTCCCTAGCACTTAGGAAATTACGTAGTACAAAAAAATTTAGCCCGTTACTTTTGACTCTTATACCACTAGTTGGATCGTTGACGTCAATTATTAATTACAAAAAATTGAACTATTAAAAAGTTTAACAAATTTACTTAAAGCGAACAAATACAACGTTTATGGATCTTGATTGTGACTCCGTCAACCAGCCTCCCACTATTTTGAACATGACTCGACCTAACATAGCCATCCACCATAAGATAAAGATTGTGGTTCATCTAAGTCAACATTACATTCTTAAAATTATTTGAATAATTTTTATATATCTTAGAATGGAAAGGTTGTGTGAATTATTGCTATATATAGATGAGAAGTGCTAGATGTACACCCCAAATGAGGTGTACATTCTACATTCATCCCATTTTAGAGTTGGTATTCATCCACTCGTCACATCATGTGACGAGTGTAATTCACCCACCCCGAGGATGGGATGGGTGTAAGATGTATATACCAATAGTATTTTTTATTAAAAAAAATAAAATAATTTTTAATATCTAAATACTAGAAAAAAAATATTTTAAATATTTTATATTTACTATTTTTATTAAGGAAAATGCTACTTGTACACCTCATTTGGGGGTGTACATCACACACCCCATCCATCCAATGGGTGGGGTGTGGTGAGGGGTCACTTCACAATTTGTGAAGAGACCCCCCCCCCACCCTTAGATGGGTGGGTGTAAAATGTACACCTCCTTTGGGAATGTACATGTAGCATTATTCTTTTATTAATGCCAAGTTCAAGACCGGTCTGATAGCTCTAAAAGGTGAAAGCGATAAATTAAATAAAATTAGAAATCTGGCGTACAAACTAATAATTTTTTATTTAATACCATCTTAAATTCTGAAATATAAGGAGACATAGATTTTGTAAGATATATAAAAATTTAATCAATTATATATATATATATATATATATATATATATATATATATATATATATATATATATATATATATATATATATATAGGAACATATGTTTGTGACACTTTTTTACAAGTGTCTCATTTATAGTCTATCTATATCCAAAAATAAGTTATAGGGACACATTTTTGGAACACATTATAATAATGTGTCGCTATACACCCTAGCGACGGCACATATAGCGATACTAATGAAAGTGTCGGTATTTTTTCCAGCAGTATATTTTTTTAGCTTTTAGCAACATTTAAAAGTGTCGCTATAGCATAATTTTGTTGTAGTATATATATATATATATATATATATATATATATATATATATATATATATATATATATATATATATATATTAGACTGAAATATTATTGACAGTATCAAGTGCTATCAAGTTTTTAGCTCTTAGAGTAAGAGATGTGCGGTTAATTAGGATGATAGTGATCCCCCAGGGTTTAGTGGGTGGTTGGTTAATAGTAAAAATTCTAGATAATCACAATAATTCCAACCACAGATCCTTCCATCCAAATATTGAAAACTTGATAGTACTAATGACTTGGTGCTATCGATAGTATTCCAGTCTACTTATATATATATATATATATATATATATATATATATATATATATATATATATATATATATATATATATATATATATATATAGCTAGGCTGGAATGGTCACAACAACAAAACTATGTAATAACGATACTTTTAATTATTTCTAAAATTTGTAAAAAGTGCTCATAACAAAAATACCGATACTTATAATTAGTGTTGCTATATGTGAAGTCGTTAGGATATATAGTTAATAATGTGTCCAAAAAATGTGTCCCTATAACATAATTTTGGATATAAATGAAATATAGATAGGACCGTTATACAAAAGTGTCACAAAGATGTATTCCTATAACCTAATTTTGTTGTAGTGACGTTATTAATAGTTCAAGTCATTGGTGTTATTAAGTTTTTAACCCATAGATTAAAAGATGTGTGGTTGAGATGATAGTGGGCCCCTTGGATTTAATGGGTGGTTGGAAAAATAGTAAAATTTAACGGATGAAAATGATCAAAGGTGTAGATCTAAGGGTAGAAAACTTGATAGCACCAAATGCTTGGTGCTATCGATAGCATAGTAGCTGGACTCTCTCTCTCTCTCTCTCTCTCTCTCTCTCTCTCTCTCTATATATATATATATATATATATATATATATATATATATATATATATATATATATATATATATATATATAACTAGGTTGGAATACTATCGATAGCACCAAGTCATTGGTGCTATCGATTTTTTAGCCCTTCGATTAAGAGATGTGTTGTTAGGATGATAGCGGTCCCTTAGATTGCGTTTGGTTCGGGTATAAAAAAAAATTGGTTATTTCTGGGATAGGTATAAGTTCAGGTACAAACAGAAATTAAAGTAATTTTGTGCTTGGTTGAGTATAGGAGTTGTACCGGGAATAAGAAAAATTGTGTTTGGTAAATTAAAGAGAAATAAGAAGAATAGAGGGGATTAAAATTTATAAAATAAAAAAAAATAAATTTTATAAATTTAAATATCTTATAATTTAAACAAATTTAATTAAAAAATAAATAAATAAGCAACAGGTGGAACAACTGTTCCAACCTTATACCCAAAAACCTGGTATGGGGGGGAACAACTGTTCCAACCTTATACCCAAAAAATAAATAAATAAGTAACAGGTGAATTCAAATCCCCTCCATATATATATATATATATATATATATATATATATGGAGGGAATTTGAATTCACAACCTCATTAATTTTTTTTTTTTTAAAAAAAATTACCGGTAGATCTATTTCTTTGACTAATTTTAGTCTTTTTGATTATGCTATTCCACCAACTACCACTAAATCCAAGGGGCTCATTATTATTCTAACCATACATCTTTTCATCTAATGACTAAAATTTACGAGCACGAATTGATACTTTTAAAAGCATAGAAACTTTATGTAGTACCTAAGAAATTCAAATTTGAATTTGAGAAATTCAAATGTGGAAATGCAAAGTTAAACCTAAGTGGTTGTATACCAGTGTGCAAATTGCACAGTTTTCGAAGCACTATTTCTGCCTTTCAGATCCGAGTCTGATTTTAAAAATCTGAAAGTGCCAGTGCGACCTCTCGTCGAATCGATTGAAAAAATTATAGATCGATTTTTGATCCGACGGTCGTATCGTTCAGAAATCAGCGAAGAAGCTAGTGGGGGCCACGACTTAAATTGTGAATAGTAACCCCTGATTTAATTCTCCGCCGGACGAACGTTGGCCAGCCGCGGGGATGCTTTTCCGGCCAGCCGCGGCCAGTGCAGGCGGTGGCGCTCCACAGAAGGACTCCTTTGAGGTTGCTAGAGATCCTCGAAGCAGTCTGGAGGAATCCCAACTCTTGGATATCTCTTCCCTTCAACCTCCTCGGACTGCAAGAAGATGGAGCTGCTTCTTCTTCCCTCCTTGCGATTTCAAATGAAGAAAGGCAGTTTGGGGAGGTCCAGACATCGTGGCTGATGGAGTGGAGCACGTGAGGAAGCTGCGGTTTCCCTCCCCCAAGCGCGTGGCTATCTCAACCAATTCGGGTGAAGTGGATGGAAGAATTGCTACAAGGTCCTCCAACTCAAGATGAGATCACTTTAGTCCCTCACTATGACGACATTATGCCAAGAGGTCCCTCCACAAGAGGATTCACCCAAATTGCCCCAAAAATAATCATTTTCTAGAAACTATTGTGAATTTTACTATATTTCACGTTTCTCAAGGCATCGGAGCCATCAAGCAGAAAAACGGGCACCACCACGACGTCCGGCTCGACGAAACCTATCAAGTAATGATCTCATTTCGTTGAATTCGATCATCTAAAAACTCAAAATCCATTAAATACAGTGAATTTATACTGCGTGGCACGTATTTTGATGTTGTAGGGTTGTCAAACATAAATTTCGTCAGCGCCATTGCGCTCAGAACGATGACGCCATTTAAATCGACTATCTGGACCGTCAGATTTGGACTCCAGACAATGAATCGGCCAACATTCGTCCGGCGGGGAATTAAATCCGGGGTTACTGTTCACAACTTAAGCCGTGGCCCCCACTAGCTTCTTCGCTGATTTCTGATCCGACCGTCGGATCAAAAATCGATCTACAATTTTTTCAATTGATTCGACGAGACGATCGCACTGGCGCTTTCAGATTTTCAAAATCAGACTCGGATCTGAAAGGCAGAAGTAGTGCTCCGAAAATTGTGCAATTTGCGCACTTGCATACAACCACTTAGGTTTAACTTTGCATTTCCACATTTGAATTTTTCAAATTCAAATTTGAATTTCTTGGGTACCTTCCTCGGATCCTACGAGGTAGGTCTTTGAAGCTTCCTTCCAGAGCACTCAGAGGTCTCCTCCTACTCCCAGAAACCGAGCCCAGGGGATCCGGTGGTCCCGTTGCCTGCTGTGGCCGCGCGACGCCGGGGGAGGAAGTCAGGCTTCATCCATTCTTCTCCAACTCCGGCGAAGGTGAGGGTCTCTTCCCTTTGGTTTTCTTGGCCCAGGACCCATGGCAGAGCCTTTATGAGGTCTTTTAGTCTTTCCCTGTCTAACCCCAAAGCCGGAGAGCCGGTCGTTTGCCGGCGGTGAAGTTGCACACCCAGAAAACCGATATTGCTCCGCCACAGCCGTACGCCGCACTTGATGGCTCAAACTCCGAACAAAGATGATGGGAATGTTCTGTAGAATCCCTAGATCATCTCCACCAAGTTTGGTTAGGTTTGGTTCAGCCGATAAGTCGCAGTTCGAAACCCTAGTTTTGGGTTATCTTGGTTTCGCCCGAGCTTGCTCCGCCGCCACCGCCTCAAACCGCCGGCCATGTATCCAGAAATCTTCACAGGGTCAAAACAGTCCCACTCATGCATTTTCATGCCATTCATAACCCCTGTTCGCGGCTCACCATTATTGGTGCTTGCTTGGACAGAGCTTGCTTCGCCGCCGCCGTCGCCGCTTCCTGCCGCCGGCCACCGCACCAGGGAGATTCCCGTATCGAGGGCAAGCTGCTGGTACCTTTGCATGTGACCCATGCAGCCCGGATAAAAATCCACCATTAATGACATTCTCAAGCTCCATTAATGGCCGCAAGCTTTCAACATCGGTTTTGCGCCGCCGCCAGCCACTTGCTTCTGACCCAGAGGCACTCAGAGAATCTTCTTAAGCTTCCTTGAGCCCATGCTTGTGCAAGGAGTCCCTCAGAATCGAGTTTTACCATGTTGCCCCCAAGCCCGAGCTCTTGTTCATTGCATACATGGCTGAGGTGGGTTGTACCTCTGTTCCAGCAGTGCCAAGGCTCTCAAATGGTGAGCCCTAGTCTCCTTCTAGCTTCCTAAACATGATGCTCAATTTATTTTGGCAAATGACCTGGTGGATTGGTTGATCCCACATGCCAAGCCCTAGCTAAGGCTAAGATGCCTTTCACACTGTACCAACAGCTTTGCACCTGTGATAGAGCAAGCCCTTGTGTCCTCATGATCCCTGGAGCATGATACTCATCCAAGTTCAGCAAATGACTGAGTGGATTAGTTGTTTTTACTTGCTAAGCCTAAATGGGCACTAGATGGGCCCTAAGCTGTTCCAGCAGGTTGGCTGCACCCTCAAGGTGAGCCTCTGAGTCTTTTCGACCTATTGAGAATGATGTTCACCCTAAATTTGGGTTTGGTCGAGTGTAAGTAAGAAAAATAGCAATTTGAGCCTAATTGCATAGTGTATGTTGACCCGAAGTTGTCCTCGGGTTCCGCGTTGCTCCCAAATGGTGAGCACGGCGTTCAGTGCTTCAAGGCCTACCTACCAGTGGCCTTGGTTCAGTTTAAAAGCATTCAGAAATGAAATGCAAGCCTAAAAAGCCTTAAATTGAATATATTTGTGCAATTTTGTGTGACCCTAGGGGTCTAATTGTAATTGTAGCCACATGGGCTGTTTTGGGCTGTGTGCCCATGATCTCTAAACCCTTTGTTGGAGATCCGACGACTCTCGTTGAGCGGGAATTGGATTCCGGGACTTCAACGAAGTTCCCCGTATAGCTTGTCTACACTCGGTGAGTCTGTCGGTTGGTTGAGAGAGTCATTTTATTGACCTGTGATTATTTTTAGGTCCCAGCAGTCAGCCGCCAGCCTGTGAGCCATCGGTTGGTTACCGTGATCGACTGCTTGGAGGTGGGTTTATCTTCGGTCCGCGCTTTATCAGTTCGGCCCTACGGGTACCGTGGTAGGACGGACCCCTGTTATTGTTGACAGCCTTGATTCCACAGATGAGCCTTTCTTATGCATTTTGCTTTCAGTATCAGTAGATATATATCTGGACATATGCCATGCCTGATTGGTCATTAGTTATCAGTTCTGTTTATATCAGCTTTTCCTGTTCTACATTACATGATAGAATAGGAGTTCAGTTCTGTTCCATGATACAGTTTCAGCATACAGATTCAGTTATACAGCACCAGTTGAGATTACAGCTTCCAGCATCCCGTGTGGGATTTTTCCCGGCTTGTAACCGACAGTTCGGTCTTTAGACCGCGAGCTTGAGCATCAACATTATGATCGCCAGAGTACTAGCTGTTCATTTCACGATCGCAGTGGGCTTGATCCCCCACAGTGCGTTCTTTACCGGTAGAGTGGTCGATAGTGGCGACCCGTGAGCCCAAGTTGCACATGGTGGACGAGAGTGGCGACACATGTGGGCCTGAGTGCACCGATGGTGCCAGGTTATATGTCAGCCGTATGTGCTAGCTATGGCATTAGCCTGAGGTCCTGGTGTCCAGTGGTGGCATTAGCCTGAGGCCCCAGTGACCAATAGTGGCATTGATTGGGTACTTACAGTTATTATTATTCAGCACTTTCAGTTTACAGCATTGTTATATACCAGCTCTGTTTATAGCATGATCAGTTCAGTATATTATATTTGCCAGTTACAGCATGATCAGTTACAGTCATGAGTACCATGCTTTCCTTTCTGTTTATTACTTAGCATGCTTATTATTCAGCATTCAGTTATTCAGCCTTATTATACATGTTTTCGTTATCCGCTTATTATTGTATCCAGTAGGTACGACTTACTATTTCTCGGTCCGTCGTGCCCACTGTGATACATGTAGAGTGTATCTCACACCCCCTGGGTGACTATTTTTCAGGTCAGTCGGGTACTGGAGATTGGGACGATCCAGTGAGCTGTCGCGATAGAGTTGTCCCTGCTTTTGGCCATAGTGGCCAGTATTCAGCATTTTCAGTTTTAGTTGTCGATTTATTATTAGAGTTTGTGATTTGATGAATTATGTGATGGCGTTGTGGATGTATTAGTTGTAGAGCTTTATGTTTTTGATTAGCTGTTGATTATGTTGCTCTCTGATTGTATCACTGCATTTGCCTAGCCGAGCATGTAAAGGGGAGACTTTGTTTGTGTGGACAGAGAATTTTCTATGCATGTGGCGGTCTGCTCACGTTCTGAGTTTAAAAGTTTGAACTCTGATTTTTTTTAAAAAAGAAAAAAAATTCTATCGCTGTTTTGAAACTTGGGACGTGACACTTTATTATATATATATATATATATATATTTGATGGGGATTTAAATTCACAACCTCACAAACTTTTTTTAAAAAATTAGCTTTTATATTATGTGAAATAATATGAAGTAACAAATATTTGATGGGGATTTAAATTCACAACCTCACAAATTTTTTAAAAAAAATTAGCTTTAATTTATATTATGTGAAATAATATGAAGTAACAGTTTGTTCTTAAAACACTTTATTATATATATATATATATATATATATATATATATATATATATATATATATATATATATATATATATATATATATATATATATATATATATATATATATATGATGGGGATTTAAATTCACAACCTCACAAATTTTTTTAAAAAAATTAGTTTTTATATTATGTGAAATAATATGAAGTAACAGTTTGTTCTTAAAATATTAATCTGTCAGAGAATAATATTTTAAATATTTTATATTCAAAATAATTTTATTATAATTTTAAAATTTTTAAATTTGATATTTAAAATTTTAAATTTCTATTTTTTTTTTGAATTCATGTTCTTATTTATTTATATTAAAAAAAGTTTGCTTATGAGGAGGTGGGTATTTATACTTAGAGTTAAGAGTGAGGTGCTCTAGATGATACCCTATAGTACTAATGATGACATGTCAATATTTTTATTATACTCTAAATATTAATCACTAAATTCTAAGCACCATCTTATGCCTTAAATTTTAAATTCTAATTTTTTTGATTGACTCTAATGCGTTTGGTTCGGGGATAAGCAAAATTTAGTTATACCGGGGATAGGTATAAGTTATTGTATTAGCAGGAATTAGTGTAAATTTCTGTTTGGTTGGGTTTAAGAGTTATACCGGGTTTAAAGAAAATTATGTTTGGTAAATTATATAGGAATAAGAAGAATAAGAGAAATAAGAAAAAATTATGTTTGGTTGGGTATAGAGAAATAAGCAGAATTAAGGGGATAAATATTTTTATTTACTATTTTGTCTTTTATGATATAATTTAAAATTAAATAAATTTATGGTATTAATCAATCTTATATTTAATTTAGATAAATATTAAAAAATTCAAATAATATTTACAATTAAATATTAAATTGTAATATTAATATTTAATATTAAATATTAATATTAATATTTAATATTAAATATTAATATTTAATATTTATCTAAATATTAAATATTAATATTTAATATTTAATATTAATATTAAATATTAATATTAAATATATTTAATATTAAATATTAAATATTAAATATTAAATATTAAATATTAAATACTTAATATTTAATATTTAAATATTAAATATTTGATTTTTTTAATATTAATATTAAATAATATTTAATATTTAATATTATTTAAAATTTAATATTAAATCGCTATTCCGCTATTCTGCTATTCCGCCTGGGGGTGGGAATTGCTAAACCCACCCCTTAGCGGGTTATTCTGGGATAACCCGCTAAGAATGAGTTTAGCTATTCCTACCCCCCAAAATAACGTTTGAGAATAAATGGGGGGATAAGGGCTTATCACCCCCTTAACCCCCTAACCAAACGAAGGCTAAACGTTTTCATCATATTCTTTCTTATCTTATATTTCAATCTTATGATTTAGCAGACATGTGATTATTCGTGAAGTATGAATGTATCGAAGAATCCGATGTATCTCGTAAGAAAATAAAAATAAAAAATTCAAAAAAAATTGAGATCTATAATTTGAAAATTAGTAGTGCAATTTATTCGTAGATATACGAATTTTTATAGATTTCTCAATTTAACTGTTTCGTTTATTTAAAAAAAAAAAATTAAAATAAAAATATAAAATAATTAAATTTCGAACTTAAGACTTAAAATGCCAACCACCAAATTTTTAATAATCTATGCTAGCGAGGTACCATGGTACGAGTAAATACCTTTTGGATTTGCTATTCCTCATTATTTCATTCATCTTCTTTTGAATTGTTTTAGGTTTGAATCTATTTTTAGTGAGAGAAAATTAATTAAATGAATTGTTATTGTACATATATATATATATATATATATATATATATATATATATATATATAGTGAGACAGGGTTGACACTAATTAAAACACCAAGATGACCACTTCTTCTGAAGACTCAATATTTTCATTTAAATGGAGAAAAATTTTCAATTTGGAATAAAAACAAAACATTTTCGTACGTTACCCATCAAAGAAAGAAGCCAAGAGAAATAACTCCAATTTCGTACGTGACCCATCAACCGCGCGTATCTAGTGCAAGTGGCAAAAGACTTAATGGTTGATACTCTAGATCCGAGTTTGAAGCCTAGTTGCTTCACATTTCTAGCTAAATTTATTTTAAAAATAAACGCAGCGGATAGCATATTATTTTTCTCCCTGTTGGAATTAGAGGGCAGCGGAAACTTACAAACTGGATAGCCAACGTATCCAGGAACCAAAAGCCGGATCGGATAGCTTGTTTTACTAACCTTCTTGGATCATCCTTGTCTTGATAATCCTTGACTCTCCACGAATCTCCTGGTTGCAGATCGGATGCGCAGATCGGATCGGATGCGAAGAGGGCTACCAAAGTTCTCTTCTATGTCCACACTCCAAAACCCCGGGAACGAAGGTGGAAACCCAGAGAGAACTCCAAAACCCCGGGAACGAAGGTGGAAACCCAGAGAGAACGTAGAGAGAGAATGAGGAAGAAGAAAATCTCCTTTTCTTCTTGTGTATCGTAGGTTGTTTATTCCCGTATGGGGGAAGGGGTTCTATTTATAGACTATTAGGACCCTTTAGGATATCCTCTTTCTCACGTAGAGATAAACAGGTTAGGATATGGGTTAAGATATGTTTCTTAACCTATAAGAAATATATCCTTATCTTTAACCCATAAGGATAAATCCTATCCTTATCCTTAACATATAAGGATAAATCCCGATCTTATCCTTAACACAAAAGGATAAATCCTAATCCAAATCTCATATGAATTGAGTCAAAAATAGAACCGGCCAATGTGGACACACCACATGGCAACAATCTCCCACTTGGCCACATTTGCCAATTTTCTCTCATATACATTCTACTCTTCATACGGGTAATGGAGCGTGCGACCAGATGAAAAAAATCACAATGCAGGAGTGCCATATTAAGTCACCACCCAACTAACATAGCACATCACTGACTAAAACGTATATGCCCCAGACATTTCAACACACACCGGATCAAGTATCACAAATCTCCCTCCTGTAATCACAGGGCTTGACCCTACAACATCTCTTGTGCTCATGATTATCTCAAGTAACACAACCGAGATAACCGCCCGGGCAATGAGTCACAAGACTTTCATGGTGTGCTATCGAAACATCTTCCTCAGCCCCTCTCATTAATCTGTATCGGTCCAAGCACTTTACTAGACATGCTCCGCGAGATCGTATTTTCTCATGACCCTGAGATACACGCTAAGTTAGTTACTTTGGACCTCTACTTCATAATGTAGTTCTAAGTCGAGGGCATAAAAAGGGGTTAGTGCTCACACAGTGACATAGAGGGAAGAATATATGTCACTCTACTAACTGGTCGACAATCACATACAGTATGATATGTATGCCATGGCGGAGCACCCACCCAATGGGTCGTGTCACGCTCTAAAACGTCATGCGAACCTTGGTCTAGGCACTACTAAGGCATCTAACCACTACACAACTCAGGTCATCTCTCTAACCCAAGTATTTAGGTTCGGCTGCTATACAGGCTCGATATGAAATTTCACAAAAGAATTCTCATATCCAACTCCTAAGAGTCTCATCTTAAACTAATTAAGGCGACTTTCAAATCGTATCAACACTTTATTCATAACGTATATGAACAAAGCAATCATATTACAACTACTAAAGTTTAATATGATTATTTAGTCTCATCCTGCTCACCACTTAGGTGCCAGGGCGATCCCCCGTGTGAGTGGGCTGACCTGAGCCTGGTGACTAATGGTAATATGTGCCTACTAGTATCAATTACGCAATCATACATAAAAGAAAAACATATTTTCATTAAGAAAAGCGTAAGATACAAAAGTCTCAGTAATGTCCATACATCATAACCTTCGAAGACCCAAACTCCTAACGTGGGTCAGGAACACATCCCTAGCTATCGGCTTGGTCAACGGATCAGCCACCATCCTAGTGGTGGAGATATGTCTGAGAGTGACCTCGCCTAGCCTAATCATCTCTCAAATGTAGTGAAAACGGATGTCAATGTGCTTGGTCCTGCCATGATACTTGGAGTCCTTCACATACTCCAAAGCAGCCATGCTGTCAGAGACCATCTCAACAGGCTCATCAGCTCGAGACACAATGTCGAGGTGCTGGAGAAATCTCCTCAGCCAAACAGCCTCCTGAACGGCTGCTGAA
This sequence comes from Tillandsia leiboldiana, assembly GCA_029204045.2. Lineage (NCBI taxonomy): Eukaryota > Viridiplantae > Streptophyta > Magnoliopsida > Poales > Bromeliaceae > Tillandsia > Tillandsia leiboldiana. The sequence goes on along the minus strand of CM055063.1, from coordinate 5,048,831 downwards.
CAAGCAACATACTCCGCCTCCATGGTAGACAAGGCAATGCAAGTCTGCTTTTTACTGCACCAGGAAATTGCCCCACCTCCAAGCATAAACACATAGCCTGAAGTGGACCTGCGCTCATCTCTATCACCGCCCCAATCAGCATCACTATATCCTTTCAATCTCAAGTCCCCAGCTTGAAAGCATAGAACGAGATCACTGGTTCCCTTTAAGTATCGAAGGATCCTCTTGACCGCTTGCCAATGAGCAGGTCCTGGGTTGCTCTGGTAACGACTTACCAAGCCAACAGCGAAGCATATGTCAGGTCGAGTACACATCATAGCGTACATCAAGCTGCCAATCGCACTCGCATAAGGAACCCTACTCATTTGCTCTTTTCTTTATCCGTTTTAGGGCACTGATCAAGACTCAAAATGTGATTCTTTTCCACTGGAGTATCAACGGGTTTACTATGATGCATCCTAAACCGCTCCAGAACCCTTTTAATATAAGATTCTTGAGACAGACCAAGAAGTCTCCTAGAGCGATCTCTGATGACCTTCACACCGAGCACATAGCTCGCCTCACCCATATCTTTCATCTCAAAATTGAAAGACAACCACTCCTTAGTGGTATTGATCAACTCGATGTCATTCCCAGCCAATAGTATATCGTCGACGTATAGAGAGAGAAACAAAATTCCCTTCTCTGACTTCTTGACATATACACAGTGGTCTTCCTCTATCATGGACATACCGATAGAGATGATGGCTTCATGAAACCTGAAATACCACTGTCTCGATGACTGTTTGAGACCATAAATGGACCCTTTAAGACGACATACTTTGTCTTCTTGACCTTCGAGTACAAAACCCTCAGGTTGATCCATGTAGATCTCCTCCGCTAATCCTCCATTGAGGAGAGCTGTCTTGACATCCATTTGGAACAATTCCAAATCTAGATGAGCCACTAAGGCTAAAATCACACGTATAGAGGCAAATCTCACAACGGGAGCAAATCTCTCGTTGTAATCTACCCCCTGCCTTTGATTGTAGCCCTTAGCCACGAGCCGAGCCTTATATTTATCGATTGATCCATCCACCTTGCGCTTAATTTTTAAAAACCTATTTATTTCCAATCGACTTGCGCTCAGGTGGAAGGTCAACCAACTCCCATACTTGGTTCTTGCTCATGGAATCCATCTCATCTCTCATAGCAGCCATCCACTCATTACAAGCTGGTGATTGTAGCGCTTCTACATAAGAAGCAGGCTCATCATCATCGAGCGGAGTGCACATGAAAATATTCCCTTCGATCTCAAAACGTCGACGGGGAATGTTTCCACGTTCACTTCTACGCAGTTGAGGGCCTAATCTCTCGGTTTCCAAGGGTATGCTCCCACTCATAGAAGCACTCCCACTAGCCGGAGGATCGCTACCACTTCCTTCAGCGACTTCGGGAAGTGATCGATCACCCTCACCAGAAGATGGGATAGCATCGTCTTGTAACTCATACAATCCGACGTCATTTTGCATTTCACCAATGCTTGGAAATTCCTTCTCTAGGAATTCTACATTACGAGACTCAATCTCAGTCATCCCACCATCTGGGTGTTCACCATACATCACATAGCCCTAACGGGAATAATCATCAATGAATGTGAGAAAATAGCATGCACCATGCCGGGCCCTCACATTCATTGGCCCACAAATGTCTGAGTGGATCAGCTCCAAAGGATGAGAGGCACGAGTAGCCTTACCAAAAGGCTTTCTATATGCCTTCCCAGCCATTTAACGAATTCATCACAAAGATTAGAAGAAGAAGAAGCAAAAGCAAACGAATCATCCTTCAAATCTAACTTAAAGAAACCATTTATTAATGTACCATATCCAAATAAAGTACCATGAAAGGAAATGTCAAGGCGGTCTCTGTCAAAATGAAAAGAATAGCCTAAATGTAGCAAAGCTAAAACTGAACATAGATTACATCTTATACCGGGTGCATATAGCACATCTCGAAGAAGTAAGGTGCGGCCACCACGCAACTTGAGTCGGTACGAACCAACTCCAATAACTTCCTCCATTGAGCCATTCCCAAGGGTGACAAATTGTGTGACAGTCGGTACTCGATGGTAATCTACAAATCCCGCTCGATCACGCACTACGTGCTTGTTTGCTCCTGTATCCACGATCCAATCGGGAAGAGAATTAGCTACTAAAGCATATGAGCAAACAAAACAGTGTGAGAGTGGTAGGGCTACCTTTTTCGGCTCAGAACAATCCCGAGCGAAACGACCCTTCTTTTTGCAGTTATAGCATTTTAGCTTCGCAACATCTCTGCTGCCAGCGCGCTTGCCTCTGCCGCGCTTTCCAACTTCACCATGAGGAATTTGATTTTTACCTTTCTGCGCTCCATTGTTGTAACCCTTTTTGCGCTTGGGGGCAATCCCACCGCGCTTCTCAGAGCGTGCAACAAGAGCGACAGAACGGTTCGCATCCAAGCGTTCTGCCTCAAGCTCGAGATGACGTGATATGTCATTAAACGTTTTAATGCCCTCACTGTGCGTCATCAGGAGCTTCATCTGGGACCATTCAGGGTCCGGTAGTGAATGAATCACCGCGAGAACCTGTTGCTCATCGTTGAGCTCATTTCCAGCAGCCTTAAGGTCCCGAGTCATGGTGCTCATCACACGAAGGTGCTCAACCATTGAGTGCTTCGGGTCCTTAATGTACTGCTGAAACTTTAGATTTAGGGCACGCAGCCTCGTAACTGAAGTTTGCCCAAAAGCAATCTTCAGATTTTCCCACATGTTTTTGGCAGTCTCAAATGTCTCAAACTGTCCAATGAGGTCATCCTGCATGGCACACAACATAGTATACCGAGCAGTACGATCCTCCTTGAACCATTTGTCATAGACATCCTGCACATGCTTGTGTTCTGCAGTAGAGTTATCTAGAGGCACGGTCTTTTTGACAGAGAGAGTTTCAAGAACTCCTTGTTCATTAAGCAGGTATTGCATTTTTCTGTGCCATATGTCATAATTCTTTCCGTTTAGCTTATCACCCCTCGTGAGGTCAGCTATAACATTTCTGGAAGCCATTTCACTACATTCAAAAAACAGGTTTGGACATTAGGCACATATTGCAAAAATTAACAAGATTGAAAAAATATCTCCTTCACAACGGGATCGAAAATTTCGCTAGGCTCATAATCATCACCCAGTGTCGGTTCAAAAAATTTCAATCTTATTAATTTTTTTTTTTTTTATTTTGAAACTTATTCAAAAAAAACGAAACTCATCCATTAAAAAGAACACATCTTTTTTTAAAAAAAATTAAGAACTTATCTTAGATAATTCATATCACACAGATAAAAAAAATAAAAAAAAATAAGTACTTGTGCCAAAATTTAATTTGAAAAACATCGATGGTGTGCAAAACACATTCCTCTTACATGACCTTAATTATTACATCACATTTGCAGAAATAAAACCTACTACATCACTACAAAGATGTACATCAAAGGGAATCATATTCTAAAGGAATGCTACACACGCCGAACCCGCTTTTCTAAAATTAAATTTTGTGAAAAAACACCGAAAGAACACAAATACTTATATGCACAAAACATACACAATTAATAATAAGCTACACAAGCATTTAAATCTACACAAGATATAAGTTACACAACACATGCATATGTAATATAAAAATCCCACAGGTAAAAAAAAATATTTCGCACCACATAGGAGCATAAAAGAAATCACATAAAAAAAATTGCACCACATAGGAGCATAAAAAAAATATTTTCTTAAAAAAAAATTTTAAAAAAAAATACAGGAAGCCACTCAGGGCCGGGCCGGGCCCAGCGCACCGAGCGCATGGGGTGGGAGGGCCCGCACCCGCTCAGGGATGCAGGTCTGCTGCCGGCCGGGCCAGGCCCTGCGCGCACTGCGCGGGGGGCCCGAGCCCGCTGGCCCGCTCAGCGCTGCAGGCCAGGCCGGGCCCAGCGTGCGCCCAGCGCAAGGGGCCCGCAGCCGCTCGGGGCTGCAGGCCGGGCCGGGCCCAGCGCACCCAGCGCAGGGGGCCCGCTCTGCTGCGGAGCTGCAGGCCGGGCCGGGCCTGGCCTGCGCCTGCGCCTGCAGGGGAGCTGCGGGCTGGGCACTGAGCCCGCCCGCGGGTCATGCTAGCCGGGCCTCTGCACCCGAAGCGCGGGGGCCCGCGCCTGCTTGCTGCGGCCGGCCTTCTTCCTTTTTTTTTTTTTGATTTTTTTTTTTGAGTAATGCACACAGCATAAAAGAAAAAAAAAATTATTTATTTACAACATATGTAAATAATAATAAAAAAAGTTATTTACAACATATGTAAGTAAAAAAAAATATTTCGTGATCAACATAAAATAATAAAAAAAATTAAAACTAATTTAATTTTCTATCTTCATCTTTTATTTATTTATTTTAATTCGATTTCACATAGAAAAAGAATCTAAAAAAATTTGTAGAACTAATCTACGAAAAATATGATCAACGAAATAATTTTTTTTAAATAAAGCAAACATAGGCATGATCTCAGGCGAAAACAAGCAAATCGCTCCGATACCAATTGTTGGAATTAGAGGGCAGCGGAAACTTACAAACTGGATAGCCAACGTATCCAGGAACCAAAAGCCGGATCGGATAGCTTGTTTTACTAACCTTCTTGGATCGTCCTTGTCTTGATAATCCTTGACTCTCCACGAATCTCCTGGTTGCAGATCGGATGCGCAGATCGGATCGGATGCGAAGAGGGCTACCAAAGTCCTCTTCTATGTCCACACTCCAAAACCCCGGGAACGAAGGTGGAAACCGAGAACGTAGAGAGAGAATGAGGAAGAAGAAAATCTCCTTTTCTTCTTGTGTATCGTAGGTTGTTTATTCCCGTATGGGGGAAGGGGTTCTATTTATAGACTATTAGGACCCTTTAGGATATCCTCTTTCTCACGTAGAGATAAACAGAATATGGTTAGGATATGGGTTAAGATATGTTTCTTAACCTATAAGAAATATATCCTTATCTTTAACCCATAAGGATAAATCCTATCCTTACCCTTAACATATAAGGATAAATCCCGATCTTATCCTTAACACAAAAGGATAAATCCTAATCCAAATCTCATATGAATTGAGTCAAAAATAGAACCGGCCAATGTGGACACACCACATGGCAACACTCCCAAAGAAAAAAAAAAAAAAAAAATAGTACCAAACTAAATTTGAGTCACTACAAGAAAATAGATCTTTTGTGGCCAATATTTTGTGGCGAATTAATGAACTCTACTATATTAACCTTTTTTGTGGCTATTTTCAACGTTTTCTCACTATTAATCTTAACTCAAATTTTCATATACATACCGTAGGAATTTAGTAATGAGCGCCGCTAATTCGATGCAGTATTTGCGGCCATCACTAGATTTTGGCCACAATAATAGTAAGAAATAATTGTGACAAATATTATCGCCACATATTTACTTTTCAATTCACCATTTGTCACCATCGATAACGTTGGGCCACTAAAATAATAATAATTAACTGTGGCGAATTTGTATGGCCACGCATTTATTAAGATTTTCATAGCTATTTTCAACTTGTCTTCACTATTAATCTTAATCAGAATTTTCGTATACCTACGGTAGGGGTGTTTTAATGATCGTCACTAATTCGATGCAGTATTTGCGGCCATCACTAGATTTTGGCCACAATAATAGTAAGAAATAATTGTGACAAATATTATCGCCACATATTTACTTTTCAATTCACTATTTGTCACCATCGATAACGTTGAGCACTAAAGTAATAATAATTAACTGTGGCGAATTTGTATGGCCACATATTTATTAAGATTTTCGTGGCTATTTTCAACTTGTCTTCACTATTAATCTTAATCAGAATTTTCGTATACCTACGGTAGCGGTGTTTTAATGATCGTCACTAAATCGATGCAGTATTTGCGGCCATTACTAGATTTTGGCCACAATAATAGTAAGAAATAATTGTGACAAATATTATCGCCACATATTTACTTTTCAATTCACCATTTGTCACCATCGATAACGTTGGACCACTAAAATAATCATAATTAACTGTGGCGAATTTGTATGGCCACATATTTATTAAGATTTTCGTGGCTATTTTCAACTTGTCTTCACTAGTAATCTTAATCAGAATTTTCGTATACCTACGGTAGGGGTGTTTTAATGATCGTCACTAATTCGATGCACTATTTGCGGCCAACAATAAATTTTGGCCACAATAACAATAAGTAATTATTGTGGTAAATTTTGTTGCCACACATTTATCTATTCAATTCACTATTGGTAACCGTCGATAAAATTTGGCCAGCTAATGTAAGACTCGTGAAATTTAAATGCAAAAGAAATCTAAGTGTTTGTGTACCGAAGTGCAAATTGCAGTTTTCGGGACACGGTCCCCCGACTTACAAATTCGAGTCTGATCTCGATAATCTGAAATCACCAGTGCGACCGTCTCGTCGAATTGATAAAAATTGGTGTAAAGCAATTTTCGATCTGACAGTCGAATTGTCTCGAAATCAGCGAAGAGTGAAGTAGGGCCCACAACTTAAGTTGTGAATAGTAACTGTAATAGTCAGGTTTTTCTATTTTTATATAAATAGAAAGAACAGTGAAATTCTGTAGTAACCATGATTTTTGAAATCCAAAATCTAAGTTTAAATAATTTTCTGGATTATTAGTAGTGCAAATATGGCCCGAAAATACTGACTTTTGATCGGAGCCTGATCTCAAAAATTCGAGATCACTATTGTGACCGTCTCGTCGAAACAAGAAAGATTGATATTCATATGTTCTCGATCTGATGGTCGGATCGTCTAGAAATCAGCGAAGAAGCAGGCGGGACCCATGTAATACTCGAGAAATAAATTGTAAGAGTTGTAACGAGTTGGAAAATAATAAAATTTGAAACTTGAATTTTTCAGAATTAATGTTGTAGGACAGATGGCAATTTCTATTATAACTAATAGATCTGAGTTTGATCTTAAAAATCTGAGACCACCAGTAGAACCGTCTCGTCAAACTGCTTAATGAAAGTGTAATCCGATTTTTGATCTGACGGTCGGATCGTCGCGAAATCAGTGAAAATGGAGTGGGCCCACAACTTAAGTGGATGAATAGTAACCCCAGAACTAATTCCCCTCTCGAGCAACGTCGGCCGATTCGCTGTCTGGAGTCTGAATATAGTGGTCCAGATAGTCGATTTTAACGGCTTCGACATTCTGAACGCAATGGCGCTGGCGAAATTTCTGTTTGATGAGCGAAAGTTCTCGAAAAGCGTGAAATACTCGAAAATTCGCACTATTTTGTGAAAAGTCCTAATATTTTATGTATCAATTAGCGAGATAATCTGTAGAGAGGGTGTTCTATGCATGATTCTACTATAGTGAAGGACCCAACTCTAATTAATACTAGAGTACGGATTAATTAGCATTTTGTTGCATATTACCCTAAATCTATACGCGAGAACCCTAACTGAACCCAAGCAACTTCTCTGTGGAAACCGCAGCCCACGACCTTCTCTCCTCCTTCTTTGGGTTTCCCAAGCCGCACGCCGCCGGCCGCCTCATCCTCTCGCCGGAAAAAGCAAGAAACCAACCTTGCTTTCATGTGAGTTGGGGACGTGTGGTGACCCGGATCTTTGCAGGGCTTCTACAGTGTGACCAGCAGCTTCTGGAAGCCTACGTGGCATGTCGGCGGTGTTCGCGCGCCAATTTGGAAACAAGAGATGGGCTCGGGGCTTAAAACGGATCACGTGGGTAATCGGGGGACCCCGTCGGATGTTTAGAAGAGTTTACGCGCAGAGTGGATATCAAATTTAGGCTCAGCGCGAAATTCGGATTAAAAATACCTTTTCGGGAGCCTCCGGCAATTTATAGGATTGGAATTTGGCAAAATTGACGCCGGATTTGGAATCAGCGCGCGAAAACGGTCAAGATGGGCTATTTACTTGTATTTTTCGGAGCTTGCTACAGTAATTTTACTGTTCATCGCCGGAACAGTGTTTCCGGCGATCGCCGGCGGCGGCGGGCAGCGGCGGAGGGCGGCGGCGCGAGCTCGGGCAGGCGGCGCGCGGCCGCGGGCAGGCGCAGAGCGGCACGGGCAGGCGCGCATGGGCACGGGCAGGTGCGCGGTCCACGCGGCTGGCGTGCACCAGGGCGGTGCCACGTGGCAGCTTGTGGTTGGAGCGGTGTTGTGCGCTCGGTCCACGCAGGGAGCGGAGCAGGTGACCGGGGCAGGTGGCCGTACGCGCGGGGCAGGCGGGCAGCAGGTGGGCACGGTTCCCGAGGCGTTGACGCGGGGGACCGTGCGTGGGAGTGCCACGTGTCAGCTCGTGGTTGGCTGGCGCCAACCACCCGTACTGTGGACGCGGGCCACGTGGCGCAGCGTGGGTTGCTGGTTTTGCTGTTTGCTGTTTCGGGGTGACGTGGCGCGCTGTGGTGGATTCGGGCGCTGATGGACGGGCCGGATCGGGCGCACTGTGTGCGCCCGAAAATTTTCGGGCGCCCGAAAGTTGGGACTCATCTGGAATTTTGGCAATTGTTTTCTTCAACCTATTTAAAGGCAGCCCGAGCCCTCTTTTCTGGCTTTTTCCTCTCAGCCCTTGCAAGATCTCCCCGAGCTCCCTATTGATGATTTGTTCCTCTCTGAGTTCTTGATCATCCTACAGTATTTTGGGATTTTTGGATGCACGCACCCCGAGGTTCTGGATTTTACGGCGCGGTGCGACGTTGCATTTCCTGTGTTCCCCTTCGTCGCAGCAGCAGTGTTTTGCTTCCCTGGGCTACCCCGAGATCCTTTTTCTGTGATTCTTGCGCCGACAGACTCCTAAGAGGTAGGGCTTCATCTTTCGTATTGATCGCGCTTTCCCGTTTCAAGTTTTTGGCATGGATCCCGAGGCAACACTGTGACCCATTTTCTGTTTGGCTTTGTGGGACAGCATCGAGGTCTTTTGGCCATATCTTTGCGCACGAGCGTCAGACGGAAACGAGCTTATACAACTTTTTCATCTCCAGATCGCAAGGAACGCGCTCGTATTTTTCTTGGATTTTTCTGAGATTTCATCAGAGGTGAAAATCACTGTTTCTCTGTGTACAGTGCTACAGTCTTTTTGTGCTGAAATCTTGTGAGTGTACCACCTTGTCGAATTTATATCTTGGCTTACCGAACTCAGATTTGGGCGTGCAAGCTACCGTTGCGAAGCTATCGACGCGAGGATCGGGTGATATTTTTCTGGGAATTTTCTGGGCTCTTGCTGCAGGTGAAAATTAAGCATTTCTGGGACTGTTGTTGTATGTGTGTGTGAGAGCAGATTTTGGAATGTATGTGTAATAGTGGACTTTGTATTGTGCCAGGAGAGTTACGGGTGTGCTAAACTTATTGGAGTAAGGGATTAGAGTTATCTGGTATTTTCAGCTGTTGGGCTTTGGACAGTCAGCTTTTCAGGTGGGTGCTTTGTTCCGAGAACCGGTGGACGGTTCTCTAACTCTATATGTTAGAATTGCATGCAGGTGTAGGGTACAATACCTGGGATTGATTGGTAAGCTTAACAATGTTGATTTATGGGAATTGCAAGTTAATTATTCATATTATGACAATGGTATTAATCAGACATTTATGTTGATGATTAGTGGAAGCTTACCTAAGGCAAGGTTATCCTATATGATTAATTATCATGCCATGTTAGCACATAACCTTTTATGAGGCTGGTTTATGCAATGGGAGAGGATTATGTAGTTATGTGCAGGTTCTACTCTGAGGAGCGATTATGGATCGGGAATTATGGACCGGTATGGTCATTGATAAGTCGGCATGAGGTTTATTTTCCTTATTCTTCTTTGAGGACAAATGCATGCTTGTATGGACATATAGTTAGGCCATCTTTTACTGCTGCACTACATATTGGAACTTGACTTAGGAGAAACCATGTTATTCCTTTCTCCTTCTTGTTAGTCAGGCGGTCTGTGTTGCTCGGGTGCGAGCAGGGGTCTGGGGTAGTGTAGCAGGGACATTGGTGACAGAGACGGGTTGTGCTGGATTGCGGCTGGCAGGGTTTTGGCGGTGACCGCGGACTTTGGGCGGTTGACCGGAGGTCGGTTATAGTACTTTGGTAATGGACGGCAGGGTATTGCGGCAACCACGGATATTGGGCGGTTGACCGGATATTTATTGATGTATCAGATTGGGTATTAGACTTTCCTCTAGTGGATGGAGTTTCCACTTATCATTTACTGTTGTATCCGTTTAGGGATCGAGTTTCCCTTTAGTGGACGAGTTTTTCCACTTTGATCAGAGCCGTGATCCAGTCCTGCTATACAGTGATACTCGACACAGAGATACTTGTGATACTGATGACAGAGTTACTTTACTCGTGTGGGTCGCTCCCCTCGAGTGCCACTCCGGAGTGTGCGACTGGACGGATCGATGCCAGTCTGTTACTTACTTTTGTGTGCGACTGGACGGATCGATGCCAGTCTGTTACTTACTTTTGTGTGCGATCGGACGGTTCGATGCCGATCTGTTACTTACTTTGGGATGCGACCGTACCGGTCCGAAGTCGGTCTGTATCCCGCGATTGAGAGCTGGAGTTCGATAGCAGAGCAGGCAGTACCAGTGATTACTGGTCTATCGATTGGGTTTATTCAGGCAGATACTTTTTGTTACACTCGTGCCTGGGGGACCGAGTGGAGTCTAGTAGCTGTGTTTAGACCAGTGCTAGTATTGTTGGGAACCGTTCGGGGTTTGACGGTGGTCCCGTGGTCGTTGTGAGTTCTTTGACCATTGTGTGAGAGGTTGAGCATCTTGAGTCTATCCGTTCTGAGAGAGAGAGCATGGATTTTGACTATAGCCTGCATGAGCCACTACTCAATAGCGAGTTAGTCCGTTTGGACGCCCTACGTAATTCCTGCCCGTCAGCGGGAGGTGGTTGTAGGTGGGCGCAGGTTTGACTGGACCCGATGTGACAGTCAGCTCGATTGGGTCGATTGAGCACCTCGTGTGCGAGTGTTGCATATATTTATCACAGTTTCCCCATTTGAGCATTCAGATAGAGGCATGGTAGCTGTAGAGTGTCTTCCGCTTCTTCTTTAAGTTTTACTGCATTAGTTATCTTTTGCCTCTAGTGGTCTTGGTGGGCAGATCGTCGGGCCTAGTGGCGATACCCACTGAGAACTCACTTTTTGCGTAGTTCTCACGCCCGTCGGGGGTTTTTCCCCCTTTTTGTCCTTTCTCTCCCTTGTTTTGCAGAGTCTTGGCGGGTGTTGCCGTTTCTGCGGTTGCTGTTCGCGGTGAGGGAGTAGCGAGCTAGATCCTGACCCATTGGGAGTAGCGGTACCCCCCCCCTTTGAGGAGATCTTCAGCATAGTCGATAGATTAGTATTTATTTTCCTCTTTTGAGAAACTGATGTAGTGAGGATTTGATGTGTTGAGAGCTGGTACACTGATATTTTATTTGAGATATCTCCCTGTTGAGCTATGAGTTTGTACTCGAGGTTATTGTATGATTATCATTTTTGGGAGATGGACCTTGTTGTTTTATCTTCAGTTGTACAGTGGTTGATTTTATTTCTATAGCAGTTTTATCTTTTAGCTCTGATATCTGTTAGCTGTAGCTCTTTTGCAGGTAGGACGCTTCGCCTATGCGGGTTTGGCATAGGTGGCGGATCTGTTGGCGAGCCCGGGTCGCAGTTTCGACCCCGGGGCGTGACAGATTAGGTGGTATCAGAGCTTAGGGATAGGTCAGTTGGGACTTAGGAAACCCTAGGCTTTTGGCGGACCCTAGGATGTTAGTGCGTGAGAGACGCGACATTTTGCGAAAGTCAGTGATTCATTTGTTTGACTCTTCCTGTGAGTGAAGAGGGATCGACATATTCTATTTCTGTGGGACAGTTATGTTAGCTGCAGACAACATAAGGTTACAGAAATATAGGGATGTCTTTGACTTTCGCTAGATTGGGTCGAGTGTTTGGGGTGTGCTGATTTGTGGTTTGTCGTGGCAAGCGGTGTCTCCCCGACTTTGGGCCCTGACCCGGGTGCACTTCGGTGCAGCAGTTGGGTCTGAGCTAGTTGTTTCGGGCCGGATACCAGATTGGAGTCAGAGAGCTCCGGACCCAGATGATAGGATTGTCAGAGGCTTATCGGCGGCAGAGTGAGCGAGCATCTGGTTTTGTGACACCGTTGTCGGAGCAGCGGGCAGCTCGACAGTGCTTCTTTCTGAGACCACCCAGTTGCAGTATCCTTAGGGGCGGGGATTTCTGTGGTATCGATGGAGTGAGTAGCCCCTTCGTGCCAATGTTAGTGCCGAGGCGCCGAGACAGGATGGATAGTTGACAGCTGATGAGCTATGGGGCACCAATGATCAGTTGAGCCAGTTTCGGCAGATAAACCACCCCGATTCATAGGATTAAGCGTGGAGCCTCTTGGGGTAGAATTGTGGTTGGTGGTGATGGGAAGACTACTTGACAGCCTCCTTGTGTTAAAGGGTTTACGCAGTTGTCAAACTGCGCGCTCTATGATTTGGGGGACGTGGCGCATAGGATATGCGTGACTGTGAGTGGACTGCGTCAGGATACCTTTCAGGTTATTTGATTTCCCCCGTTTTGGATTTTGGATGCCTCGATGGAGTAGGCATTGGGTATGGAGCGTAGTGTTGCAGTTCCTTTGGATAGGGGTCTGCCGCCAGAGGCGAGTCTTGGATAGAGACGCTTGGCGCTAGGTGTTGGAGGACAGATCGGCCGGCAGAGACATTTTCGTTTTCCTTTCCAGGATGGTGGATATCCTTGTGGATGGATTATGTAAAGCTTACCCATGGGGGATGTTACCCTGTGTGATTGATAACTGGCATGTTTGGGGTGCAATATTTGTGATTGAGGGGTGAGATTAGTAAGGATAATTGTATAAGGAATTGCATGAATCAATTGTGTTTGGTCGTATGATGATGATATCCAGGTGGATTTATGAGATGTCAGAGGTTAGGTGGACCCCGATGACAGCATCAGCCCTTTTATCTGAGTGGCGCAGCGGTAGCGTGGATTGGCTGTCTGCAAGAGACCATATTCGTCACCTCAGTGTGAGCATGGACAGAGGTCGTGCTCCCTTTGTGATTGGTCTAGATATTTTGGCAGGCTGAGCGACGACCACTTGCATCGAGTGGATGAATCTGTGCCGCCCGGTGGGAGGGCGCCACGGTAGTGGATTGAGTTGTCGCAGGTGTGATTTCATCACAGCAGTCGGAGTTAGGACATGTCGCATTCCTGCATGGACTAGAGGTAGAGTCGTTACCACATGCACTTGAGGCATGTCCAGTGCAGTAGAGACTGTGAGTTATGCCGGCAGACTTATTGGTATTTGTGGTAGTTCAGTGTTTTGACCCAGTGCTTGGGATCGGTTGGCATAGTGCCACAGGATGTTTGACTGCTGAGAGAAAGGACTTTGATTTTCTGCGAGGCAGATAATGGAAGGCATTTTGATTATTGAGACTATTAGAGCACACAGGTTACAGCGACAGTGTGAGAGGTGCCTACGGCGGCAGCGGGACTTAAGGATATCCCTATTGCCCATGGAATCTCGGGTGTGAGTCCACCTGAGCCGATGATTATGCCGCCAAATAGGGGGATTAAGATTGCAATTGACGTGGTTCTGGAAACCGCGCCAACTTCAATAGCCCCTCATTGGATATCGCCTTTAGAGCTGCGGGAGTTGATGTCATAGGTGCGTGGATTTGATGGATAGAGGGTCTGGTTGACCTAGTGCCGCGTCGTTGATACACGACGGTGAGAGCCCTTTGGGATTGGAGCCCAGGCAGGTCCAGGCTTTTTTTTTTTTTAGAATCTTTTGATGGAGCTATATTCCGGCAGTTATTGTATGATGCCTGCACCAATTTGGAATTTCAGCTGAGGACTTTGTCTAGATGGTGTTCAGGACACGGTAGGGGCATTATGAGTACAGTGAAGCCAATAGAATGACTAATGCCCTGTTGCCTCTAAGATTGAGGAATTCTGTGTTTCAGTTGGGCTTAATCGGTTTGATAGCGGCATTCTCCAGGGATATTTTGGTTTTACCCCCTCCCTAAGTGATTTAGAGCTTGTGAAGCTTTGTAGATGATGTGATAAGGTCTGTGGGGAAGAAGCTTTGTGCCAAGTCGTTGTGGTACGAGTTTAGCTTTGAGAGCACATCTTCCTGGATTACATATTCTAGCCTTAGGGGCGGCGGTGGAATTCTGGCCAAAAGGGATGCTATTTAGGACTGACCGAGATCGACGGTCATTGTTGGGGTGAGGAGTTTTGGACCGGATAGTGCCAGCAGAGCTTGATGAGCGGGTGATGAGATTGGTACCAGCGCCGATTCTAACCTAGTCAGTGGTGGGAGATGGATTTGTGAGTTATAGTGATACCTCCCGTAGTGGCTGTAGAGCCACCATTGGATTTTGTGAGCATCCAGTATCACCCCGACAGAGCCACTGTGGTGGCGGATGCCTGGAGCAGAAGAGCTATTTGGGAGTCGAGTTTGACGGTTCCATAGCTGGCACTGTGTGGGGCCATCCTTGTGTGCAGGGTTTGAGTTGTGTCCCTGAGGATCCCTTTTGATGAAAGGCTGCGGCTGAGCAATCCACTTTGGTTGAGTTTTGAGGGTGACTGAGTGTGAACCCCCGCTTGTTAGGGCCCCTTTTCTGTGCAGGTGTTTGTGTGGATGTGTTTCGGGTCGCTTGGGTTGAGTTGGCTCTTAGGAGTGATGTTAGAGCGTGTTGCTCGGGCAATTTGTTCCTTTCCCCCCGCCTTTTGTTGGAGTTTTTGAGGTTTTTCTGCGTCTCAGCTCAGGAGTGTTATGTTTTGGACCCCTCGCCCGTGATTGACTCGTTCCTTTTGGGGTCTGTGAGAGTTTAGAGTACGATGGACGCCCGTTGCGAATTCCGGCTCGTGAGGTGAGGGAATTGCGCGATCGGGCTATGCCGTTCTGGTTGTTGCTGATCTTGTTGCTGAGTAATCACAGGGAGTGATTGCTGACTTGGGAGCTGGGGACGGCGGTGTTGAGTATCAACCCCTAGTTTCTGAGACTCCTTGGGAGTTGCTCTAGTTTCGAGGATGAAACTTTCTTTTAGTGGGGGAGGATGTGGTGACCCGGATCTTTGCAGGGCTTCTACAGTGTGACCAGCAGCTTCTGGAAGCCTACGTGGTATGTCGGCGGTGTTCGCGCGCCAATTTGGACACAAGAGATGGACTCGGGGCTTAAAACGGATCACGTGGGTAATCGGGGGACCCCGTCGGATGTTTAGAAGAGTTTACGCGCAAAGTGGATATCAAATTTAGGCTCGGCGCGAAATTCGGATTAAAAATACCTTTTCGGGAGCATCCGGCAATTTATAGGATTGGAATTTGGCAAAATGGACGCCGGATTTGGAATCAGCGCGCGAAAACGGTCAAGACGGGCTATTTACTTGTATTTTTCGGAGCTTGCTACAGTAATTTTACTGTTCATCGCCGGAACAGTGTTCCCGGCGATCGCCGGCGGCGGCCGGCGGCGGCGGGCAGCGGCGGAGGGCGGCGGCGCGAGCTTGGGCAGGCGGCGCGCGGCCGCGGGCAGGAGCAGAGCGGCACGGGCAGGCGCGCATGGGCGCGGGCAGGTGCGCGGTCCACGCGGCAGGCGTGCACCAGGGCGGTGCCACGTGGCAGCTTGTGGTTGGAGCGGTGTTGTGCGCTCGGTCCACGCAGGGAGCGGAGCAGGTGACCGGGGCAGGTGGCCGTACGCGCGGGGCAGGTGGGCAGCAGGTGGGCACGGTTCCCGAGGCGTTGACGCGGGGGACCGTGCGTGGGAGTGCCACGTGTCAGCTCGTGGTTGGCTGGCGCCAACCACCCGTACTGTGGACGCGGGCCACGTGGCGCAGCGTGGGTTGCTGGTTTTGCTGTTTGCTGTTTCGGGGTGACGTGGCGCGCTGTGGTGGATTCGGGCGCTGATGGACGGGCCGGATCGGGCGCACTGTGTGCGCCCGAAAATTTCCGGGCGCCCGAAAGTTGGGACTCATCCGGAATTTTGGCAATTGTTTTCTACAGCCTATTTAAAGGCAGCCCGAGCCCTCTTTTCTGGCTTTTTTCTCTCAGCCGTTGCAAGATCTCCCCGAGCTCCCTCTTGATGATTTGTTCCTCTCTGAGTTCTTGCTCATCCTGCAGCATTTTGGGATTTTTGGATGCACGCACCCCGAGGTTCTGGATTTTACGGCGCGGCGCGACGTTGCATTTCCTGTGTTCCCCTTCGTCGCAGCAGCAGTGTTTTGGCTCCCCTGGGCTACCCTGAGATCCTTTTTATGTGATTCTTGCGCCGACAGACTCCTAAGAGGTAGGGCTTCATCTTTCGTATTGATCGCGCTTTCCCGTTTCGAGTTTTTGGTATGGATCCCGAGGCAACACTGTGACCCATTTTCTGTTTGGCTTTGTGGGACAGCATCGAGGTCTTTTGGCCATATCTTTGCGCATGAGCGTCAGACGGAAACGAGCTTATACAACTTTTTCATCTCCAGATCGCAAGGAATGCGCTCGTATTTTTCCTGGATTTTTCTGAGATTTCATCAGAGGTGAAAATCACTGTTTCTCTGTGTACAGTGCTACAGTCTTTTTGTGCTGAAATCTTGTGAGTGTACCACCTTGTCGAATTTATATCTTGGCTTACCGAACTCAGATTTGGGCGTGCAAGCTACCGTTGCGAAGCTATCGACGCGAGGATCGCGGTGATATTTTTCTGGGAATTTTCTGGGCTCTTGCTGTAGGTGAAAATTAAGCATTTCTGGGACTGTTGTTGTATGTGTGTGTGAGAGCAGATTTTGGAATGTATGTGTAATAGTGGACTTTGTATTGTGCCAGGAGAGTTACGGGTGTGCTAAACTTATTGGAGCAAGGGATTAGAGTTATCTGGTGTTTTCAGCTGTTGGGCTTTGGACAGTCAGCTTTTCAGGTGGGTGCTTTGTTCCGAGAACCGGTGGACGGTTCTCTAACTCTATATGTTAGAATTGCATGCAGGTGTAGGATACAATACCTGGGATTGATTGGTAAGCTTAACAATGTTGATTTATGGGAATTGCAAGTTAATTATTCATATTATGACAATGGTATTAATCAGACATTTATGTTGATGATTAGTGGAAGCTTACCTAAGGCAAGGTTATCCTATATGATTAATTATCATGCCATGTTAGCACATAACCTTTTATGAGGCTGGTTTATGCAATGGGAGAGGATTATGTAGTTATGTGCAGGTTCTACTCTGAGGAGCGATTATGGATCGGGAATTATGGACCGGTATGGTCATTGATAAGTCGGCATGAGGTTTATTTTCCTTATTCTTCTTTGAGGACAAATGCATGCTTGTATGGACATATAGTTAGGCCATCTTTTACTGCTGCACTACATATTGGAACTTGACTTAGGAGAAACCATGTTATTCCTTTCTCCTTCTTGTTAGTCAGGCGGTCTGTGTTGCTCGGGTGCGAGCAGGGGTCTGGGGTAGTGTAGCAGGGACATTGGTGACAGGGACGGGTTGTGCTGGATTGCGGCTGGCAGGGTTTTGGCGGTGACCGCGGACTTTGGGCGGTTGACCGGAGGTCGGTTATAGTACTTTGGTTATGGACGGCAGGGTATTGCGGCAACCGCGGATATTGGGCGGTTGACCGGATATTTATTGATGTATCAGATTGGGTATTAGACTTTCCTCTAGTGGATGGAGTTTCCACTTATCATTTACTGTTGTATCCGTTTAGGGATCGGGTTTCCCTTTAGTGGACGAGTTTTTCCACTTTGATCAGAGTCGTGATCCAGTCCTGCTATACAGTGATACTCGACACAGAGATACTTGTGATACTGATGACAGAGTTACTTTACTCGTGTGGGTCGCTCCCCTCGAGTGCCACTCCGGAGTGTGCGACTGGACGGATCGATGCCAGTCTGTTACTTACTTTTGTGTGCGATCGGACGGTTCGATGCCGATCTGTTACTTACTTTGGGATGCGACCGTACCGGTCCGAAGTCGGTCTGTATCCCGCGATTGAAATCTGGAGTTCGATAGCAGAGCAGGCAGTACCAGTGATTACTGGTCTATCGATTGGGTTTATTCAGGCAGATACTTTTTGTTACACTCGTGCCTGGGGGACCGAGTGGAGTCTAGTAGCTGTGTTTAGACCAGTGCTAGTATTGTTGGGAACCGTTCGGGGTTTGACGGTGGTCTCGTGGTCGTTGTGAGTTCTTTGACCATTGTATGAGAGGTTGAGCATCTTGAGTCTATCCGTTCTGAGAGAGAGAGCATGGATTTTGACTATAGCCTGCATGAGCCACTACTCAATAGCGAGTTAGTCCGTTTGGACGCCCTACGTAATTCCTGCCCGTCAGCGGGAGGTGGTTGTAGGTGGGCGCAAGTTTGACTGGACCCGATGTGACAGTCAGCTCGATTGGGTCGATTGAGCACCTCGTGTGCGAGTGTTGCATATATTTATCAGAGTTTCCCCATTTGAGCATTCAGATAGAGGCATGGCAGCTGTAGAGTGTCTTCCGCTTCTTCTTTAAGTTTTACTGCATTAGTTATCTTTTGCCTCTAGTGGTCTTGGTGGGCTGATCGTCGGGCCTAGTGGCGATACCCACTGAGAACTCCCTTTTTGCGTAGTTCTCACGCCCGTCGGGGGTTTTTCCCCCTTTTTTGTCCTTTCTCTCCCTTGTTTTGCAGAGTCTTGGCGGGTGTTGCCGTTTCTGCGGTTGCTGTTCGCGGTGAGGGAGTAGCGAGCTAGATCCTGACCCATTGGGAGTAGCGGTACCCCCCCCTTTGAGGAGATCTTCAGCATAGTCGGTAGATTAGTATTTATTTTCCTCTTTTGAGAGACTGATGTAGTGAGGATTTGATGTGTTGAGAGCTGGTACACTGATGTTTTATTTGAGATATCTCCCTGTTGAGCTATGAGTTTGTACTCGAGGTTATTGTATGATTATCATTTTTGAGAGATGGACCTTGTTGTTTTATCTTCAGTTGTACAGTGGTTGATTTTATTTCTATAGCAGTTTTATCTTTTAGCTCTGATATCTGTTAGCTGTAGCTCTTTTGCAGGTAGGACGCTTCGCCTATGCGGGTTTGGCATAGGTGGCGGATCTGTTGGCGAGCCCGGGTCGCAGTTTCGACCCTGGGGCGTGACAGGAGGTATCATCTTAGGGCTTGGGGATCTCTCCAATTCACATCTGAGATCATCCTCAGCCACCAGAGAGCCAGATCCTAGTGCCCCGACGCCCAGGACCGACGCGCGCTACCGGGCCATATTCTTCTTTTTCCTCGAGTCCGAGAAGGTAAGCCTCATTTTTATTGGGTTTCTTATTATTTGGTTCATGGGAGTCAGCCTCTGACATCCAGAGGATGCTCCAGGTGTAGTGACGCGGCCTCTCGACCTCCGGTTGCCGTCGGGGGAAGTTAGGGCCGCCGGAACCCTAATTCTTGGCCGGAATTGTGCGCTCTGCCTCCGGAGCTCCGGCGTTGGATCCAACTTGACCAAAATTTTCTGCTGGTCCCCTAGAAGACCTCCAAGAAGTTTGGGAGACTTTGGTGAATTGTGGAGTGCAGGGGAGCAAACCCTAGGCTGCGGGTTCTTGGTGTTGGCCGCCCGTCGTCGCCGTCGCTTCCTCCGGCGCCGGCCAACTTTGGTAAGTCTCCTGACATCATGAGAATTCCTTTGGACCAATTGCATGCAACCCATGCTGTCTAAATCCCAAGTTGCCATTAATGGGTTAATTAAGGTCCATTATCTTCTTCCTCGGGTTGGGGGTACACAGGGGATTCCAAGCTTGCGCGGCTGAGGCTCATTCCATCTCTGGAGGTCCATGAAAGGTGGTGCTCACCTTTGTTTGAAGGGTGACCGAGTGGCGAGCGAAACAGTGCAGTGCGGTCCAACAACCGATAAACAAAATCCGGCGAGCGAGTCAGGTTTAAAAAGGGATTAATCTGCACATTATCTTCAGTCGGGGTCAAAAGAGTAAATGCTCACCATGATCTAAAATAAAAGTCCCAACTCTTCCTTTCTACGCGAAATGTCACACGGTCCCCGAAAACTGTGAAAAGAGCCAACAACAGTATAAAATAACAATCTCAAAATTCAGCGTTTGCTATTTTTCGCATTAGTTCCAAAAAACAGTAATTTTCACCCTTAAGAAGACCTCATAAAAATCCTAGAAACATACAGCTGTGTTCCTCGCGAAGCGTAGATGCGAAACAAGTCCTGAAACTTCCAAATCCGATAACCGTAGGCAGAGAAAAAGCAAGAATACTCCACCGCTGTCCAAAAACATTGTCGCGGTAAAAGTGGTCGAAAGATGCCTAGGAAACCCCACCAAAAACACAAAACGGAGTGAAGTGATCAACACGGAAATCGAAGGCCTACCTCTCATGATCGCGTCGAACTAAAAATTGGCTAAAATCTCCCTCGGATCAGCACAGGGGAGCCTGCGGACGAAGCGTCAACGGAAAGAATCACAATCGGAAAAGCGTGGAAACGCGCCGCGTCGGGGGAAATGTCGATGCCGCGGCCTCCAAAAATACCAAGACTACTTCGAAAGATGGTGGACATGTGGAAGAGTGCCTCCGCCAAAGGGGGCTCTAAGAGGTTCCCAAAAAAAAACCGAAAATGAGAGGAAACCAAGGACTATTTATTGGCGAAATTCCCAAAAAAAAAACCAGCCTTTGGGGTACGTTTTTGGGCGCCCGAAACCTTCGGGCGTTGAACACGGGACACCATGCGGTGCGCCCGTATTGATCCGGGCGTGCCACGTGTCCTACCCCACGCTGCAGCGAGGCGCGGCCAACCGGGCCGCGCCATGCGGCCCACCCGCGTGCGCGGGTGGTTGGCGCCCGCCACTCAGGTGGCGCCACATGGCGGCGCCATGCTGCCCCCCGCCTGTCCCCGCTGCCACGTCCACCAGCCCCACCTGCCCCCGCCTACCTCGCACTATGCGCCGCCCAATCTGCTGCTGCCACGCGTTCGCCGCCTCCGCCCGCTGCGCCCGATGCAAGCGCCCGGGCCGTGGACCAGCCTACTCGCGCCTGCCCGCAGCCGCGCCACCGTGCTCCGGCGCCTGCCCGCGGCTGCCGGCGACTGCCCAGCTGGCCCGGAACAGTAGCAAGGTGCCCGAAATCCGTTTTAGGGCGTCCGAATTCCGAAAAATACATGCAAAAAGCCGATTTTGACCATTTTCGAGCATTGAATCCAAATTCGATGTCCGTTATGCCAAAATTCACTTCTAAAATTAATTCGATGAATGCATCCGGATAGGCAAACTTGATTCAAATTTCATGCCGGGTCCATTCCTGAGGTCCAATTTGTGCGTTCACTCCGCATAACCTCCGCGGAAATCCGAATCATCATAGATTCGAAATTCCTATCATGTAAAATGACTTAGGAGGACAAAGAGCTTTGCCCTCCTGAAAGGAAAGTAGCTGGACTCTCTCTTTTTCTATATATATATATATATATATATATATATATATATATATATATATATATATATATATATATAGTCACTGTAATAAAACTATGTTATAACGACACATTTAAATGTTTCTAAAATCTGAAAAGGTGACGCTGGTAAATTAAAGACACTTATAATTAGTGTCGCTAGATGTGCAGTCGATGGGGTGTATAGCGACACATTATTATAATGTGTCCCTATAACTAAATTTTGGATATAGATGAAATATAGATAGGACGCTTGTACAAAAGTGTCACAAAAATATGTCCTTATAACCTAATTTTGTTGTAGTGAGTAGAGCTTATATACTTTTAAAAGTATAAGCTCTATTTTATATATATATATATATATATATATATATAGTAGAGCTTATCCATGCTTGTGAATTTTTCACCATTAGATTTGTATTGAGATCCGTGTTATTATAAAAATATTTAAGAAGAGAGAGAAAGAAAGTATAATTTTACAAATTTCAATACAAATTTAATGGTGAAAAAATCATAAGTATGAATGATCTTGTGCTTTTGAAAATATAAAGCTCTACTGTATATATATATATATATATATATATATATATATATATATATATATATATATATATATATATATATATATATATATAGAAAGAGAGAGAGAGAGAGAGAGAAAGAGAGAAAGTTGAGTCGAAATACTGTCGGTAGGAAACAGACTTCGTTGTCACTCATTTGTTTTCGATGATGGAACTTCCGAATCGACGATCAGCACTATTGAATATGATCTAAATCACTAGAAGTATCTAAAAATTAAATTTTAAATCTTTTTAACAATATTAACCTAATGATTAAAGTAGTTACAAAATTTATAATTTTAATATTAGATACTTTAAGGGACCATTATCATCCAAACCGCACATCCTTTCATCCAATGGACGAAAATCTAATGGCATCAATAGCTTAGTACTATTAATACTGTAATAGTATATATATATATATATATAGAGAGAGAGAGAGAGAGAGAGAGAGAGAGAGAGAGAGAGAGAGAGAGAGGGAGAGAGATAGGGAGAATTAATTGAGCTCCTATGCTTGTAAAAGTACAGAGTTATTTGTGCTTGTGAGTTTTTTATCATTGGATGTAGGAATGTGCGGTTAGGATGATGGTGGGCCCCTTGGATTTAGTGGGTGGTTAGTGAAATAATATGATCTAAGGGTTAGAATTAATCAAAGGAGTAGATCTAACGGTAGAAAACTTACAAGCACCAATTGCTTGGTGCTTATACAACACAGTAGCCGAACTCTCTCTCTCTCTCTCTCTCTCTCTCTCTCTCTCTCTCTCTCTCTCTCTCTCTCTCTATATATATATATCTATATATATATATATATATATATATATATATATATATATATATATATATATATATATATATATATATATATATATAGTTGAGCTTATATACTCTCAAAAGCACAAACCTAAATGTGCTTGTGAATTTTTTACCATTGGATTTGCATTGGGATTTGTGCTATTTACTTTTTCTTTCTCTCTCTTTAGTTGACTTTGCAAAAGCACAAATTTCAATACAAATCTAATGGTAAAAAATTCACAAGTATATTTAGAATTGTGCTTTTGAGAGTATATAAGCTCGATCTACTATATATATATATATATATATATATATATATATATATATATATATATATATATATATATATATGAGCAATGCTACATGTACACCCCGAAGGGGTGTACATCATACACCTTCACCATTTTAATGGTGGCGATATTTTTTACGGGTCACATCGAGTGACCCATCATCACACCCCCACCCTTAGATGGATGAGGTGTATGATGTACACCCCGAAAGGGGTGTACACATAGCATTTTCCTATATATATATATATATACTTGTACAACCATCAAGAGAGAAAGAGAGAGAGTTCGGTTACTATACTTGTACAACCATCAAGTAATTGGTGCTTATAAGTTTTCTACCGTTAGATCTATTACTTTGACTAATCTTATTTTTTAGATCATTCTATTCCGCTAAGCACTCCCTTAATTCAAATGACCTATTATCATTCTAACAATATATTTTTTTTATTCAAGAGCTAAAAATTTAAAAGCACTAGTAACTTTATATTTTTAAAAATATAAAAATTCATATATATATATATATATATATATATATATATATATATATATATATATATTGGATCCAACTTAATTAACCTGTTGACAGGAACATGATTCGGTCAACACCCTTTACGAGTCCCTCTCAACATTGCGTGATACGGAAAGGACAAAGTTGCGAGTTACATAGAGACAAAGTGCCTAAGCACACAAAATACCTTTTTAAAAAAAAAAAAAAAAAAAAATTCACTCTTCTTTTGTGTTTCAAATTTTGCATGCTCAGTATCTCCCCCGGCTCGCTTTTGATGCTTCTTTCTGCAAAAGAAAAAGGGTTCGACTTTACGTCTCTTTCAACTTTGTATACTGAGCCTTCTAAGGAACCTACTGCCACTCAGAGAATTTTAAGTACTCAACACACTCTCACTCCTCTTCTTTCTTTTTTTATTTTTTTTTATTTTATTATTTTTTATGTAGAACACCTATTGGTCCATTTGTATTGAGAATTTGCATCCAATGAGAGCCTTAATTTCCCTTTTTGGAAGGGAAATGCTATAGTAATTAAGAAACTTTTGCTTGCACTTGATGTACCAAATATGCACCGATATTTCAATATTAATATAATGTATACTATTTATCACGATTACTTCTATAAGGTTAAACGATATAGAGACATTTTGAATGCACCTTTAATAAATATTCATTATGCATCATACTAAAAAAATATATTTTTAATACATATATAATGTTAGATGTGATATACTTTAGCTTTTCGATGAATGCATATAATTTTTTTTAGACAATTTAAATAGACTATATATGATAGAGCATTTTTTTCTTTAAAATATATAAATTATTAATAAAAATTTTATTAATTTTTATTTGTATTAAAAATATAATATTATTAAATTTTATTAGTGGTATTCATTTCGTATATGTATTCTTATTTTTAAAAAAAAAATCGAGTTATCAGAATCGTGTCGTGTTTCGTATTCATGTGCGCGCATTATAATACTCAAAATGCCTAAATATAACTATTTTCTGTGAATCGAATTAAATTTCTCACTGCACGTCTGTGTTGAGATTACGCTAATGCAAGGACAATAAGCTTCCTAAGCTTATAATGGTTTTATACTAAGCCCTTCTAATTAATGTGGTAGGGCTTGTTTAGCCATGGTGCTATATATATGGTATTTGATAAGGTGCTACTTAAAGCAGTATTAATCAGATTGAAGTTTCTAGGTTTGGGTATAAGAATCTCAATTTTTGATTTTTGCTGGATGAAAACGGTAGATCTTTCTATTTGTTAAAAGCTCTATAGTAGAAGAAATCAAAACTAATTCTGCACATATATATACTAAAATGTATATAACTAAGGATGTGTGTCACAGGTATTGTGGTGCACTTGGTGCAGGCAACAATTTCTCTTAGTAGGAGCAAGGGGGGGCAGGCTGGGACTGGGGGGCCAGGAGAGGCATGTGAAGACTGGTGGAGTGAGCAGTGCTAACAGGACCCACCATGCGCTGCTGCTGCTGCTGCTGCTGCTGCTGCTCTGCTATTGCAGTAGATAGTAAAAGCAATGGGTGTTATAGAAAGAGAACCAAAGAAGAGACAAACCCTAATTAACAAATCTCTCTCTCTCTCTCTCTCTCTCTCTCTCTCTCTCTCTATCTTTCTCTCTCTACCACTATGGTCTACAGACCAAAATCTCTATCAAATTCCTAAGCTTGATGACTTGAATGTTACAGAAGATCAATTTAGTATGAAAGTAGTTTAAGATTAGTCTTTACGTACGATTCTGATCGCATGCATGGTTAATATAATTAGTTGAACCGTGAATATCAAATGAACCAAGTTATGAACCTTGTGATATGCAAAGTTGGAGGTTAATTGTTAAGACTAATAGATTATTTACTACTGGATTGATCTTTTGCGTAATATGGTATAAGAGTCTGTTCAACACTTTCTATATTTTAAAAAATTATTTTACGCTAATATTCCAGTTTAATTCCAGTCCAGTCTCGTTATATTAGGAAAATAATATTATTAGGAAAATAATATAATTTTTTGGATATAGGCTTTAGTGTTGTATATTATATCTAGCTAATTGTCTGCATTTAACTCTAATATTCTCTAAATTTTTTTTTTTTGGAAATCTTGTGTTATAGAGAGAGAGAGAGAGAGTAGAGCTTATATACTTTTAAAAGCATAACCTCAATCATGTTTGTGAATTTTTTACTATTGAATTTACATTGAGATTTGTGCAATTGTACTTTCTCTTTCTCTCTTTCTTGTTGACTTTATAATTATACAAATTTTAATACAAATCCAATCATAAAAAATTCATAAGCATAATTTGACTTATACTTTTAAAAGTATACAAGCTCTATTCTCTAGCTCTCTCTCTCTCTCTCTCTATATATATATATAGAGAGAGAGATAGAGAGAGAGCTAGAGAATAGAGCTTGTATATTTTTAAAAGTACAAAATTAAATATGCTTATAAATTTTTTACCATAAAATTTATATTGAGATTTATATTATTATATTAACTAAATAGAGAGAAAAAACAAAAATAATAATACAAATATCAATACAAACCTAATAATAAAAAATTTATAAATTAATATAATTAAATTTATTATTTTAAAAATATATAAGCTCTACTTTATATAAATCTCTATATCTCTAGGTACATAATGTGTTGTGGAAGAGACTTTTTGTTGTGTTATAAATTTTATGCGCGTGTGTGTGTGTGTGTTGGATCTTAATGTAGAATCATCATGCATGTGTATTGGGTACCACACACAACTTGTCTTGGGATCTCCATTCTCCAATATTCTTTTTTGATCGGAGTGTGACTTAGATCTGCAGTATTGGCCCGAACTCAACAGCGCTTAATTTGTCCTCATCTATCCTACTTTTGCCCTTTCTTATATGGAAAATACTATGTGTACACCCATAAGGGGTGTACATCTCACACCCCCACCCATCTAAGGGTGGGGGTGTGATGATGGGTCATTTGATGTGACCCGTAAAAAATATCGTCACCATTAAAATGGTGAAGATGTATGATATACACCCCTTCGGGGTGTACATGTAGCATTGCTCGTAATATCTTTTATAGCTTCTTCTTAAAAGAATTTTTTTTAAAAAAAAAATTGAATTTATCCTATTCTAGTTCAAAAAAACTTTAGAATATTTTTATTTTGTCATTGATTATATTTAACTGCCAAAAATCACAGCCGCAAATATTAAGCCAGTTATTATTATTAATTAGTGTCTATGTCTCTTATAAATTTAGAGTCTCACAAATTCCTCCGTAGTTTAGGTCTTTCAGACCTGACTCAGTCGAGATCCGATTCAGATACCAAATGTAACAACCTAATCCACTAACAATAATAACTCGTTGGATTTAAATCATAACCCAAAATATTTAAAAATATTTAAATTCAGTTATTATTAGTAGTGTTCAGATCTCTTATAAATTTAATAATAATTTTATTTTCATCCGATTTGAAACTATTAGGATATCATCTTTTCGCATTCGATATGAAATTATTAAGGTGTCACATATATTTATTTTATATTTAATTATTTTACGGTAACAAGTTAAAATAACAAATAAGATTTAAAAATATAAAAAAAAAAATGGAATTTAAAATTTCAGATACCGTGCATCACACTTTTAGCTAATTATGCTGAGTACAATCGGTGGTGGTCGCCAGACACTGCGTCGTTTTCGTAAAATTGCTGCCAGCAGGTCAGGAGTCGAGGACTTGCGGGGGGGACAGTGAAGTGTACAGCAGACGGTTGGTACTACTGTTGGGAAGCTTGCCTCATATAAACATTTTATCAGCATGGAAGCTAATCAAACCCCACTTTCTCCCTAAAAGTAATTCACTACACCTTGTTTATTGGTACATCTTATACACCACACCACACCACACCACACCACTGGGGGTGTCAACGAGCCGAACACGAGCGAGCTTGGGTAATAAACGAGCCGAGCACGAGCTGACTCGTTTAAATATCGAGCTGAAAAATTCGGCTCGTGTAACGAGCCGAACACGAGCTGGCTCGCGAACAACAAGTTTAATTTTCATTCCTACTATTATTAGGTGTAAAGTTGAAAGAAAATTAAAAAATTAAAATTTTAATTTAATAATTAAAATTCACAAAAAAATAATAGCCTAAAATCTAAATAGTAAAATTTATATATATATATATATATATATATATATATATATATATATATATATATATATATTCAAGCGGTTATCGAGCCGAACACGAGCGAGCTGACCCCAGTTCGTGTTCGGCTCGTTTACTAAACGAACGATTCAATCTCGAGCACATTTCGAACCGAACACGAGCTGGCTGACGAACAGCGAGCTGAATTGTCACCCCTACACACCACACCACACCACACCACACCACACCACACGGCTAAAATTCTACCACGGAATCTAATTATTTAATGTGTTCTAGGACAATCTGGGAAGATCTACGTAATCAAAGCCATGACTTTTTAGATAACAATTTCTTATAAAATGAGACTATTAATTGCACCGTAGCGAAAACTTGGATTCATATAACTTTTGCTATAATATAATTAATGTGAAAAATACGATTTTCTTTAAAGAAAACAAATGATATTTTGGGTGGATGTTCAACATACATCCTTTTAATACCGGCCATTGATTTTTAAGTCTACTTTGGATTGCACAGGAAATCATCTTGCAATTGAGAGAAAAGAATTTAATTTTTAAACTACTTGGTTCTTGAGCAATCAATTTCTAAAGCCTATGACTTTTCGTATGTAGGGTTTTTAGATATTATAAATTTCACCTATCATATTAGATACAGATACTTTACTACACATCGATTATAGATAAAAAAATATTTTTAAATTTTAATATATACTAAAAAAATATTATCTGTACACTACGAAAAAAAAGTATAGATCTTTAGATTTTTCATACTATAAAATATATATATATATATATATATATATATATATATTTACACCACAGCATCAAAAAGGTCATTATTATATTCTTATTATATTCTTGTCTTATCAATATATATATATATATATATATATATATATATATATATATATATATATATATATATGGAATATATGTATTGTATTGTTATGAGAAAATAAAGGTGATAAGATTAGTGGGTAAATATATAGTGACTCTTACATGAGTGAGAAATGAATTTTACACCTTAATCAAGGAGTGTTTAGATGATCATTGGACAAGTGTACTACATAGCATTGCCCTTACAGAGAACAACAGTGTATCCCGCACTATTCATCTTTTGCCTCCACTCCCTACAATTTAAGAGTAATACGACAGAGACTGATGAGTGTTTGGGGAAGGTACTCTCTCTCTCATAGTAGTGATATATAGGGGAAGGTACTCTCTCTCTCTCTCTCTCTCTCTCTCTCTCTCTCTCTCTCATAGTAGTGATATATATATATATATATATGTAACCCCCGCACCATATCACTATCTCGTGAACCCAATTCAATGATCTTCTCTTCCCCCACCTCCCCTGATGACAACTGTTCGCGTATTTCATTTATGGTAGTACTATCCTCTCCCAATTATTTGCTGGGGTTAGTTTAATTGGATCCTGGCTATTTATTCCTAAGATTATGTGAATCTTAATAAATGTTTTCTTAAGTTCGATTAAGGTTAAGTTGTTAGAGCAATAACATTTCGGTGATCAGATGTCTGTTTAAGTGATTTTTATAAAATCACATTTCCACGGCAACAAATGGAACAAATGGAGTCAACAATAGTTGGTGCTAACTCCACTTCTATTTCTATATAGAGAGCTTATTATTCACACTCGAAGATTTGACTATTAGAAAAGTATGTATAATTTTAAGGCCCCTTAAAGCTAGAACTTCAATGCGAAACTAGTACTTTTGACTTTGCTGTAAGTGAAAACAGTACTGCTTCTATTAGCTAATAATAATATCTTTTAAGTATCATTTCATTAAACAAGCCCTAACCCACCCATCTCACATGATTGGAGTTGAAACTGGAGCCATCAAATGTGCACTACCACAAGACACAAAGGGCAAGGTGTGTGTGTGTGTGTGTGTGTGTGAGAGAGAGAGAGAGGGGGAAAAGCACAAGCTAGTTTTGGTCAAACTGTGGAAGCACTGTTGCCTTGTGGGGTTGCTCAAGGAGAAAAACAAAAAAAAAAAAAGGCAGAAGCAGTTGAGGACTCTCTATGAGCTGGCTCAGAGACCCTTCTCTTTTCTTCTTTTGTTTTTGCTTTCTGGATGGTGATTCATTCATGTCCATTAGGGTTGGTAAGTTCCTGGCTCTTTTGGCCCCAGAAGAATAAATTGTTTGTCTCCCTTGGAAGAAGGCACAAAGAAATTTTACTAGAGATTTCTGTAGCAGCTTAAACAGTTATGAGCTTCACCAGGTACATTCACTCAAACAAAATTAGGTTATAGCGACACTTTTAAGTATTTCTAAAATTTTAAAAAAATGTCACTCACAAAAATACCGACACTTATTGTAAGTATTGCCATATGTGCCGTCGCTAAGATGTATAGGAACACATTTTTGTAATGTGTCCCAAAAATGTGTCCCTATAACCTAATTTTAGATATAGATGGAATATAAATAGGACACTTATATATATAAAAGTGTCACGAACACGTGTCCCTATAACCTAATTTTATTTGATTCAAACAAAAATATTACTGTGGATCAAGAATTTCTGATTCAACCACTCACTACAACAAAATTAGATTATAGGGATATATTTTTGTGACACTTTTGTATAAGTGTTCTATCTATATATATTCTATTTATATCTAAAATTAGATTATAGGAACACATTTTTGGGACGCATTACAATAATGTATCGCTATACACCCTACCGACTGTACATATAACGACACTAATAATAAGTGTCGGTATTTTTGTCAGCGATACTTTTTTTAGCTTTTAAAAATACTTAAAAGTATCGCCGTAACATACTTTTATTATAGTGACTAGTTCAATTACTGATTCGACCAATTATAATAGTATCATATTTAATTATAAAATATTAATT
Source organism: Tillandsia leiboldiana (assembly GCA_029204045.2). Classification (NCBI taxonomy): domain Eukaryota; kingdom Viridiplantae; phylum Streptophyta; class Magnoliopsida; order Poales; family Bromeliaceae; genus Tillandsia; species Tillandsia leiboldiana. Next base: position 5,018,116 of record CM055063.1, on the reverse strand, counting down.
TTTAAACTAAATTAAGTAAATATAAGTTTTCTAGTTTTACTTTTTATAATAAAAAATAAAATTAGTAGAACTTAATTATCAATAAAATTAAAAAATTACATTAATGAAGGAAATTTTTTTTAAAAAAAAAAAAATTCATCCCATTTCTTTACAATCGAACTGGTTTATCGATTTACTGGTTGCATAACTGCTTTATTAACTAGGTCACAATCAAACCAGTTGAACCGGTCAATTCAACCCAGGTTTTAAAACATTAATGGACATACTAACATTTTAGTATTTTTACATCATATTTGAAGATGAGGTATTTGAATCGATGATCAATGTTGTTATACAAGATTTGCATCTCATGAAATTTTTTAAACTAAATTTCATAATTTTTTTTTTCTATTATTTACTCATTGTTCAAGAATTCTCATAATCAAAAAATTTCAACTAATGCCTATGTAAGGTACTGTATTTGAGACCATTTGATTACTAGGTTAATAATGTACAAATTTATAAAATTTAGACGGTATTATCGGAAAAAAAAATATACACTATAATAAAATTAGGTTATAGGAACACATGTGACATTTTTGTATAAGTGTTATATCTATATTCCCATTATATTCAAAATTAGATTATAGGGATATATTTTTGGGACACATTATAAAAATATGTCGCTATACACCGTAGCAACGGCACATATAGCAACACTAATAATAAGTGTCGATATTTTTACCAACGATACTTTTTTTAGATTTTAGAAATACTTAAAAATATCGTTATAACATAATTTTGTTACAGTGATAGAAATATCAAAAAGTTAATGCTTCTAGAAATATTCAAACTCAATTCCTAATTATAATATATAGCAAATGCAAAGTTATAGAATATAAGAGTCAAATTACATGTGGTGTTGATTTGATCAATGTTAGATACACTATAATAAAATTATAGTATAGCGACATTTTTAAGTATTTTTAAAATCTAAAAAAAAATTTGTTGTCGGAAAAAATACCGATACCTATTATTAATGTCGCTATATGTGCAGTCGTTAGGGTGTATAGCGATACATTACTGTAATATGTTTGAAAAATATATTGCTATAATCTAATTTTAAATATAAATAAAATATAAATATAATATTTGTAAAAAAATATTATAAAAATATATTATTATAACCTAATTTTGTTATAGTGATATTGCTATAATTTTGCTGTCCAACCAGCTTTGTAATGTAGTAAATTTAGTAGGTTGATTTTTTTTCTTACTTTGTTTAGTTATGGCTTCTTATGTATAAGGAGAGTATTAAATATATTTAGGACTAGTATTTTTTTTCAAAAAATAAAGGCATTTTTTTTATACTTTAATTTTGATTATTATAAGACACGCCATATTCTCGCATTTATAGATTACTCTGTTTTTACTTTCTCATATTTTTTTTTTTTTCTGATAAATTAAAAGTATTTTACTTTTTTTTTTGGACGGACCAATCCGTAAAACATTAAATGAGGCTACGAACTTTTCGTTTCTAATGAAAAGGACATATCAATGATAACACGAAGACCATCGATAGCTTGTTTAACTTTGTTTATATGCTTTAATATTTTCTCATTTTTCATTTTTTAAAAAAAATTTAAAGGCTACGGAGTATTACTGATTTAATTTATTTTTTTTAAAAAAAATTTCTACTGTAATATAAAAATATAAAGTTACTAAATGCGATATCTTAAGAGGGATGCTAAAGGGGTATACATCTTACACCGCATCTTATTCTGGAATGAATATTATTTTATTCATTATATCAAGTGACGAGTAAAATTTATTCTATCTCCGAATAAAATAAAATATAAGATATACATCTCTAAAAAAATATATACTTATATATATTTTAATATTAATTATTAAATTTTTTATTATCTGCGCTATGAATGATCCAGTGTGATCGCGAATTATTATGTATGAAATAAATGAAACTGCACATTTATTATTTTATTTTTTTTTGTCCCAATTTACATGAATGGGACCATGCATGTTAATGCAAAGATGGATATTGACTTTTGGGTAGTGTGGTTTTCAATTAATTTGGAGTCAAAGCACAATACTGAATACTCCACATGGTGAAGGCCAACCTTGGACTGTACCTTTGACACACAACATAATTGCGTCAGGCATCTTGATAGGTGAATAGTTGATGCTAATAAATTACAATGAGAGACTTGTGGTAAATTTTAAAATTTTTATGCAATTTTTTTATATTTTTGTTTAATTTTTTTAAAAAAAAAAAATTAACTACAACAAAATTATGCTATAACGATATTTTTAAATATTTCTAAAATTTTAAAAAAATGTCGTTAGCAAAAATACAGGCACTTATAATTAGTATCGCTAATGTGTTTTAAAAATGTATCTCTATAATCTAATTTTAGATATAGATAAAAGGGGCAATTTCCGACATACCCTTAAAAATTTTTCTGTTTTCAGATTTACCCCTCTTAGAAGGCTAATATTAAAACTACCCTTCTTACGTTCCAACTTCTTTCCAAAATACCCTGAAGTTAAACTCTGTTAGTGTACTGTTTGGAACTGCCGTTATCTGTGTATAATTACTATTTTGCCCTTTCAAATATACCCTAAACCCTAAAACCCTAAACCCCTAAACCCTAAAACCCTAAACCCTAAACTCTAAAACCCTAAAAAATCCTAAATCCTAAACCCTAAAACCCTAAACCCTAAACCCTAGAACCCTAAAAAACTCTAAACCCTAAACCCTAAAAACCTAAAAAATTCTAAACCCTAAACCCTAAACCCTAAACCCTAAACCAGGGCAAAATAGGTATATCTGATAGTTTTCAACTCCGATTATTATTTAACTCTAGTTTAACCCTAGTTAACTTAACAAAGGGAAACGGTAGGGGTATTTTTAATAACGGTGGAACGTATGAAGGGTATATTGGAAAGAAAAAAATAAGAGGGGTAAATCAGATATTTCTTCATATTTCAGGGGTACACAGACAATTATCCCTAGATAAAATATAGATATGCTACTTGTACAAAAGTGTCACAAAGATATATTTCTATAATCTAATTTTATTATAGTGATTGTACCAATAGAGACTTGATAGGATAATTTTTATATAAATTTAAAATTTAAAATTTAAATTTAAATTTTAAATTATTTTAAATTAGTAAAAAAATATTACCAAACAACTTTACAAATTTATATCAGAAAAATTATTTTTTATCTAAACTCAGCCAACCACAAAATAATTTTTAGCTAAACTTAATTTTTTAAATTAAAATTAATTCTGTAAAAATTATTTTTTTAGAATCCGGACCAACCTGACGCTTAAGCTTCACACTTTTTATTTCTGCTTTTAACTTTAATCATTTATAATAAAGTATTTGACAAATTAGAGTAGTTTCAAAATTATAATTGTGAATAAAAAAAAAAAAAAAAGAAAAAAAAAGAAAAAAAAGAGTTTAGACCTCAGTTGGTATGTTGTCATTTTTTTTTTTAAAAAAAAAAACATAAATTTTATATAATTTAATGTGCTGGCAGACAGATTTTTTTTTCTTGTTATAATTGGTTAACTTATAAATTATTTTAGGTTAATTGCATTTAGGTCCCTGCAAATATGTCGAATAGCAAATATATCTCTACAAAATTCAACTTTTCATATTTATCCCTTCAAAAATCCACCATTATTCAAATCTACCCCTACCGTCCATATTTGTTAGAAAAGTTGAGTTAACCATAGATTAAATGCTTAATCTTGGTTAGATAAAGAAGTAAATTTACCAGTTTACCCTTTGTATATTATAATTATTTAATATATTATTTAATTAATTAGATAAAATATTAGTTAATTATTTAATTAATTTAATAAATTTAATAAATAATTAGTTAATTAGTTAATTATCTGGGTGAGCTCGCGGATCATCTGGGAGAGCTCGACGAAGACCGTAGCCGTTCCCGTCGCGGTCGAAGGCGCGGAACACCTGGAAGAGCTGCGCCTGGTCCACCAGGGCCCGCTGCGTCATCAGCGGCGCGATCGCTGAGGCGAGCTCCTCGAACTCGACCGCGCCGTTTCCGTTCGCATCCATGCCGGAGAAGAGCGCGTGGATCGCGTCCCCTCGGGGCTTCAGCCCCAGGGAGCAGAGCAGCGCCTCGAGCTCCAGCTGCGTGAGGCTCCCGTCCAACTGCGTGAGGCTCCCGTCCGCGTCCATGTCGAAGCGAGGTCGAAGCTAGGAAGGAGATGACCGTTGGAATTTTTGGAGAGAAATATTTTTGCAACAAATATAAAAGTATTGCTTTTGGAGGAATATATTTGCAACAAGTATAATGATATTATTTTTGGAGGGATATATTTGTAAGGGGGCAAAAAAGTCATTTCACATCGAATCTGTTAAAATATAAACAGATTTCAAACGGTACTAAACCAGAGGGATAGATTTGAAGAACTTAGGATTTTTGAAGAGATAAATATAAAAAGTTGAATTTTATAGGAATATATTTGCTATTCGACATATTTGCAGGAATCTGAATGCAATTAACCTAATTATTTTTATAAATAAAATAAAATAAAATAGAAGCAAAAAAAAATGCTTAACAAACATTTTGGATGAAAAGATTGTGAGTAGTCAACTGTCCACTCCTACACTTTTTTATATACAAAATTTTATTTAAAAGATAAAAAACAAACATAATACTAAATGAGGTGGTGTTAGCAAAAACTCGAAAGCTTTTAATTTTGACAATTAAAATTTCTAAAGTTCATCAAATAATTTAATATACTCTTTCAATTTCTCAAGAAAAACAACTAATAAATATGCGTTTGCGACAAATAACTTACATGTTTTCTTGTGAAGCCACTACAACAAAATTATGCTATAGCGATATTTTTAAATGTCTCTAAAATTTTTTTAAAAATATTGCTGGAAAAAATACCGATACTTGTTATTAGTGTCGCTATATGTGCAATCGCTATGGTGTATAGCGACATATTACTGTAATGTGTTCCAAAAATATGTTCCTATAACCTAATTTTGAATATAGATAGAATATAAATAAAACATTTGTAAAAAAATGTCACAAAAATGTGTTGCTATAACTTAATTTTGTTGTAGTGAGCTTTGAAACATATTAAGACATGTTTTCTATCGTAATGTTAAAAAAGAAACAAATCGAAGATGAATTCAACTTTTTTTTCGATCCTTATAGTTTATTTTTATCGGCCGAAAGAGAAGTAGGTTTTTTGCATTTTAAAACCTTAACGAAATCAGTTGTATGACATGCCGACTAATGCAGCTGATATATACAAATCAACTTATACAGTACAGATCAATACATTAGCCGATACACATATTCAAATTTCAAACTACAAACTAGTTGAGGGAACTACACAAAGATCTTTGTAGTAGATAAAGTGCAGCTACATTGGACCGGGCCGGGAATTAAATGGGCTCGCATAAATTTTAAAAAGGCCGCTCGGAGTTTCGGGCCACATATTTGATATTTGCGCAATTCATGGGCTTTAAAAGAGCCAGCCCATTAGTGACCTTAATATTTTGTTAGGAAGTTGTTATAGTTATCTAGTTCACAAATTATTAATGAATTATTGAAAATTCGAATTAAATTGTATGATTTTGTTTTTCAAAAATTTGGAATAAAACTTGAATTTTTGAAGTAGTTCCAACAATTCCAGAATAATTCAGCGGACGCGAAATATTCAGCTAAACATTCAGAAAAAAAAATTTTGATAAAATTTTTGTGTCAACAGCTCTCCGTTTGCTCGCCCTAAAAAAATATCTCTCCCTAAAAGATAATTCTCGTCTACCATCTATTTTATTTTGTAGCCCTTTATTCTTATATTTTTAAAAATTATAACTATTTATATTAGTAGCATCAATTTAGAAAAAAAAAAGTTTAATTTAATAGCTGAATTTTTTATTCCGAATTTTTAATTAGTAAATGTATAATTTTCATATAAATCGTATATCCGAATAATTGACAAACTTATTTTTTTAACTATATTTTTCATCGAATTTAAAAATTAGAATACAAATTTTATTCGTATTATATTCCTACCCATTTTTTGCTGATTCCGAATTAACTAACTACAACAATGGTTGTTATAAGGTAAAGTTCTCACCCTAATTTTTATTTGTTATTTATTTTGATGTAAAATAGCATATATAGAAATATATGCTATTTTATTTTCCACAACTCTCAATTTATTTTTTATTTTGTTTTCTTATTAGGCAATGCTTGGATACATTTTATGTTAAAAGGGAAAACAAAAAAAAAAAAAAAAAAAAAATCTATTGTTATTTTATCACTAGTAATCTCCACCTAAATTTCCTTCGATTTTATAAAAAAAAATATTTGAACTAGATTAGAATACTATTAATAGCATCAAATCATTTGCGTTATTAAATTTTCAGCTTTTGGATGAAAAAAAAAATATACGATTAAAATAATAATAATTTTTTAAAATTTAGTGGGTTGTTGGTAAAATAGTATGATCTAAGAAATAAAAAGATCAAAGAACTAGATCTAGCGGTAGAAAATTTGATTGCAGCGAGTGCTTGGTACTCAAAATATTTTAGGACTCCAAAAATGTTGTTGTTATATATTAATTATATATTTACAAATTTATATAGAATTTATTTATTATGTGCATTAACCAATAATATAATCTATATTATAAAATATAGTATATTAATAATATATAAAGATAATATTATAAAAATTTATAGTAATACTTTTTTGTATCAGGTATTAATGTATGAAGCTGCAACAATTAATCTGTTTACTACTGTTGTATCAAATAACATGAGCTTTAGAGTAGAGCATTCACTCTCATATCCCAAAAGTTTATATACATTTTTGATCTACTTAAAATCTCAAAAAAATTTGTTCATCAAATTAATTTTAAGCTACGGAAATAGAGAATTGTTACTTCGCCTAACCTAAAAGGTGTAGGAGAAAATCAAATAATGATTAGTAAACTTTATAAAACTAAATCAATTAAGTGATAAATTATTTGAATTCAGTAGAGCAAAATCGTAAAAATCCTGATTCAAATACGAGAGCAATTAATCTACATTATTGACTTCTACACAGATATCTTATACATATAAGCTAAGAAGATGGATTGACATTGACAAAACCTCAATTTTACTTTTTCTTTCTTAAAAAATGAACCAAATGCTTGACCAATTTTATTCGTCAGAAAAATTAGCAAAAACTAAAATAAGTCAGTTCATATTCAATTTAAAATAAATTTCCAAATAGCTTATTTAAAATTAATTTTAAATATAAAAATATTATTTTTTTTTTGTTCGATCGAATGCCAGCAAGTCTCCGCTCATTCTTGCTTGACTTGAAATAGTTATATATATATATATATATATATATATATATATATATATGGGCTGGAATACTATCGATAACACCAAATAATTGGTGCTACCAAATTTCTAGTCCTTAGATGAAAGAATGTGCGGTTGGGATTATAGTAATTCTCTAAAATTTTTATTATTCAACCAACCACCCACTAAACCCTAGGGGACAACTATCATTCTAACCACGCATTCCTTAATCCAAGGACTAAAAAAATTGATAGCACCAATGACTTGGTGCTATCGATAGTATTCCAACCTAATTTTATATATATATATATATATATATATATATATATATATATATATATATATATATATATATAAAATTAAAAATATTAAATATTAAAATTAAGCACGAAGGACTTTGTATTTATAAAAATGAGTAGAGTTTATATACTTTCAAAAGTTCAAGCCCAACTATACTTATAATTTTTTATCATTGAATTTGTATTAAGATCCATGTTATTGTAAAGTCAACTAAAGAGATAAAAAGAAAAACTACAATCGCACGGATCTCAATACAAATCTAATGATAAAAAAATTACAAATATAATTAGACTTGTGCTTTTGAAATTCGTGTTATTGTAAAGTCAACTAAAAAAAAAACAGAAAAAATATAATAATACAAATTTCAATACAAATCTAATAATAAAATAATTACAAATATAATTAAATTTGTGCTTCTAAAAATATATAAACTCTACCCTATAAAAACATACTACAATATTTTCGAAAAACCCAAGTGTTTAGTTTTATTATTGGACTCTATAGAACAAGCTACTATAATATATTCGAAAGTCCCATGTGTTTTGTTCTATCGTTGGACTCCATAGAACATCCTACAATATATTCGAAAGTCCAAAGGCTACTATATTATTAATAACATAATGTTGTTGGTGCTATTAAATTTTAAATTTTTAAATAAATAAATGTGCGGTTTGAATGGTAGTGAGTCTTAAAATTTAGTTAGTAATTAAAAAAACAGTATAATTTAAAAAATAAAAATGATCAAATAATAGATGGCGAAAATTTTGATAACACTAACTATCTGATTCTATCGATAACATAATAGCCCGACTATATATATATATATAGTCCGGCTGTAATACTATCGATAACACCAAGTAATTGGTGCTGCCAAATTTTTAATTATTGGATGAAAAAATAAGCGGTTGGAATTATAGTGATCCTTTAGAATTTTTTTACTATTCAACCAACAACCCATTAAACCCTAGGGGACCACTATCATCCTAACCGCACATCTCTTAATTCAAGGGTTAAAGCTATCAATAGTATTCCAACCTATATATATATATATATATATATATATATATATATATAGAGAGAGAGAGAGAGAGAGAGAGAGTAGAGTTTATATACTTTCAAAACTACAAACTCATTCATACTTGTGAATTTTTTATCATAAGATTTGTATTGGGATCTGTAATATTGTAAAGACATTTAAAGAAATAGAGAAAAAAATATAATTGTATAAATCTCAATACAAATTTTATGAAAAAAAATTCACAAGCATGAATGAGCTTATACTTTTAAAAATATATAAATTATATATATATATATATATATATATATATATATATATATATATATATATATATATATATATAGTAGAGCTTATATATTTTCAAAAGTATAAACCCAACTATATTTGTGTTTTTTTATTATTGAATTTGTATTGAGATTTGTGTTATGAAGTTAACTAAAGAGAAAAAAAGATAAAGTACAATAACACAAATATCAATACAAATCCAATTGTAAAAAATTCATAAGCATAATTTGCATTATACTTTTGAAAGTATATATAAGCTCTACTCTCTCTCTCTATTATATATGGAGAGAGAAAGAGAGAGAGAAAGTCTGGTTACTGTGTTTTTAAAACTATCAAACACTTTGTGCTTGTAAGTTTTTTACCATTAGATCTAACCCTTTGACTAATTTCATCATTTATATTATATTACACTATTCCACCAACCACCCACTAAACCTAGTTGATCACTATCATTCTAACCGCACATTTCTATATCAAAGACTAAAAACTCACATGCACCGATAACTTGGTGCTTATAACTATCATTCTAATCGCACATTTCTATATCCAAAGGCTAAAAAATCACATACACCGATAACTTTGTGCTTTTACAAGCATAAAAGCTCAATTATATATATATATATATATATATATATATATATAGAGAGAGAGAGAGAGAGAGAGAGGGGGGGAGAGAGTAGAGCTTATATACTTTTAAAAGTACAAATTCATTTATGCTTGTGAATTTTTTACTATTAGATTTGTATTGGAATTTGTGTTTTTTACATTTTCTTTCACTCTCTTTAATTAGTTGACTTTACAATAACACAAATTTCAATACAAACACAATGGTAAAAAATTCACGAGAATAAATTGGCTTGTACTTTTAAAAGTATATAAGCTCTACTATATATATATATATATATATATATATATATATATATATATATATATATATATATATATATATATAGAGAGAGAGAGAGAGAGAGCAAAAGAGAGAGAGAGAGAGACTATCGAGCTCGTTTTCGATCTTAGGGTGTTCAAATTAATGATCCACACCGTTAAAAATGATCAAAAATATTTAAAGTTTTTAGAAAAAAAATTTATATTTTTTCTATATAGTTTACTTAATGATCAAATTATTTCAAAATTATTAATTTTCAATGGCTACTATGACGAGTTTGTAGTTTAACGGTGTAGAAAAATATAAATTTATTTAAATTTTAATAAAAAATAGTTTAAACTATTTAAACCAAGATCAACATCTTTAATTTTGAATTCAAAAATTATATTCTCAAATTTTAAAAATTATTTAATTTTTATCGCTTATTTTGACATAATTTATTTATTAAGTAAACGATGTCAAAAAAAATTAAAATTTTATTTTTAAATATTTTATAAATCTTAAATTATATTTAGGAATACATATAGTTAATTTAAATATTTTAAAATTATAAATAAAACTATAATATCCAGCAACGATAAAACCTTATATATATATATATATATATATATATATATATATATATATATATATATATATATATATATATATATATATATATATATATATATATATATATATATATATATATATATATATGGTCCGGCTAGAATACTATCGATAACACCAAGTAATTAGTGCTATCAAGTTTTTAACCCTTAAATAAAAAAATGTGCGGTTGGAATTATAGTGTTTTCCTAAAATTTTTACTATTCAACTAACTACCGAGTAAACTCTAGGGGACCACAATCATTCTAATCACACATCTTTTAATATAAAAATTAAAAACTTGATAGCATTAATGATTTGATACTATCCATAGTAATACAGACTAATTTTATATATATATATATATATATATATATATATATATATATATATATATATATAATAAAAGCGCCACGGCACTCTCACTCCCGTGTTAAACGCACTTCACGCCACCTCACCCCTTCTCTCTCCTTCATTCCCCCTCCATTTCTTTTCACTCCGCCACCACATCACTTAATTTGGGATCTCAAATTCCAAATCCCAAATAATAAACCCTAAAACCTCTCCTCCCTCCTCTCAGATATATATATATATATATATATATATATAATAATACATACACATACGTACGTACATAGATATATATATATATATATATATATACACACACATAGGTACGTACGTACAGGTAGGTGGAAAGATGGGGAATTGCCAAGCGGCGGAAGCGGCGACAGTGGTGATCGAACACCCGGAGGGTAGGATCGATCGATTCTATTGGTCGCTCAGTGCCTGCCACGTCATGGCCGCTAACCCCGGCCACTACGTCGCCGCCGTTATCGTCACCCCCGCTTCCTCTTCTTCGACTACTGGTACCAACACGGTGAAGCATCTTAAGTTGCTCCGCCCCGACGATACGCTGCTCATCGGCCGCGCCTACCGCCTCATCACCTTCGAAGGTCAGCAGATCCACCGCACCTTAAATTTTTGAAGAATAATAATTATTTTATATCATTTTATTTTATATTAAAGTTTCCTCGCACTTCTAATATATATATTATTAATTTTTTTATTTAATTTAAATTTATATTTTTAAGTCTATTAAAATATTTCGAGTTTGCCGGATGGGATGATATGATTCTCTCAGAGGTGCTGAGGGAGTTTGCGTCGAAGCGGCACGTGAAGCTAAACCGGCTGGCTGTGAAGCTCAGAGGCGACGATGGTGCCACTCGGCAAGTGAAGAACAACAGCAGCAGTGATGGAGATAATGGACGGCGCAAACGCGTGCATAAGAGGGGTCAGGAGAGAGCCTCCGCAACCACGGTACGTATATTATATTCAGAATTAGATTGGGATACTATCGATAGCATCAAGTCACTGATGTTATTAAGCTTTTAATCTTTGTATTAAAAGATATATGGTTAAAATAGTAGTAGTCTTTTAGAATTTACTAAATGGTTGATTAAATAGTAAAATTTTTAGGAAACCACTATAATTCCAACTGCATATTTTTTCATTCAATAGCTGAAAATTTAATAGCGCTAATTACTTAGTGCTATCGATAGTATTCTACACGGAATCATTATATATATATATATATATATATATATATATATATATATATATATATATATATATATATATATATATATATATATATACTCTCAAAAGTAAACCAAAATGTGCTTGTGAATTATTTACCATTGAATTTGTATTGGGATGTGTGCTATTTATTTTTTCTTTCTCTCTTTTTAATTGGCTTTACAAAAACACAAATCTCAATACAAATTTAATTATAAAAAATTTACAAACACATTTTAATTTGTGCTTTTGAGAATATATAAGCTCTACTATATATATATATAGTAAAGCTACTATACTATTAATAATACCAAGTTATTTGTGGTATCAAGTTTTCTACTTTTAGATCAATCATTTTGATCATTTTCATCCGTTAGATTTTACTATTTTTCTAACTACCTATTAAATCCAAAAAGCCCACTATCATTTCAACCACACATTTTTTAATTCAATGATTAAAAATTTAATAGCACCAATGACTTAATACTATTAATAGTATTCTGACATATATATATATATATATATATATATATATATATATATATATATATATATATATATATATAATATATATATATATATATATATATATATATATATATATATATATATATATATATATATATAATAGAGATCGATAATTTAATGCTAAATTTTACTTTTTGTCCGAGATCCAAGCTATTGAGTCGCATGCGTGGCGTTTTTGCCACTCAAAATTTAATTAATTATTATAAATTTGTATATATGATTGTAATTAGGTAAAATTGTATAGAATTTACCTAATTTATTATTGACTTTTAGAAAATTTAATTTTACTATTTAGTTTTTAAATTTTTTTATTTTACAGTTAATTAATGATATTTTTATTTCAAATTTTAAATTAATTTTTTTTTTAGTTTAATATACTTATAGTTTTAAAAACAATATATAATTTTAAATTAATTTTTTTTAGTTTAATAAATTTATAATTATAAAAATTATATAAAATATGCTATTTAAATATATAAAGATAAATAATACATTCAAAAATTGAAGTCAAAATATTGCTTACTAATTTAATTCAAATAAATTGAAAGGTTGGATGACAAAATAAAATTTTAAAATATTGAATAATCAATTTAAAATGGTCCATAAATTAGATAAGTTCTATATGCTTTATATTATTATTATTATAATTAAATTTCAAAATAATTAGTTGACTATTTTTAATGTGTTGTCGATGTAAAAATAATGTGCCAGTATTATAATTTATGATGCGATAATAATTAAGATAGTATATTATTTTTATATCAACAATACGTTAATATTTATTTAGTCAACTAAATTGGATTAGGAAATTCATATTGTAATAATTTTTAAAATTTGAGTTAAAAATTTTAATAAAATAAAGTATGAGTACCTAAGCATCATGGGCATCATATATAGGTTAAAAACCTAAAAATTTTAATTATGCAATAAAATATGCAAAATAATAAATTATTCACTACTTATACATTTGCGGTATTTATTTAAAATTTATAAAATATACTTATTCCAATCATTGATTATAAATTTTAAAAGTTTGTTTAAAGTTTTTGAATTTGGTTTGATCTTACACCTAATTTTTAGGTCTTAAGATAGCTTACATATGTCTATGGACAAAGTGTAAATTTTATATTTTATTTAGGCTAAATTACATAAAATCTTATGTAAATATTTATTTTTTTATTTTTTATTTTTTATTTTTAAAAATCTATATTTTATCTCTTCAAAAATTCAAGTTGATGAATTTGGCCCTCTCCATTAGGGTTCCGTCAATATTCTATTAGTTTTTTATAATTTATTCCAAAAATACTCTTAAAATGACATAAATATATTAAAATTTAATTTTTTTTCTTTATAGAACAAGTCCAATATAGTCATTTCACATTTTTCATTAATACCGTAACCCCTGAAAATATTTTTTAATTTTTTAAGGAGGCAAAATATAAATTTTTGAAAGTCATAAAAGAAAAATTAATATAGCAGATATTTATAAAAAAAAAATTTCTATATTTTAATGTTTTACTTATTTAATAGTTATTATTATTTTGTATTCACCTTATCAAATTTTCTTTAATACTAAATTTTTTTTAAAAAAATTGGTGAACATTAAATAGAAAGAATGAGGTATAACATTTACAATTTATATTAGTGGCATTGTTTATTTTATGAGATAAAATTAAGATACCAACTCCAACTAGTAAACAATATCAACTAATTAGATTTGACCGAATTGTATCAAGCTCAAGTCAAAGTTGAATTCCTGTCAACAATTTTTACTCAAAATTGGATTATTTTTCAACATTAGGCCTACCGAAGTTAAATATATATATATTTTTATTTTTTTATTTTTTTTACTAACTTTCAAAAATTTATATTTTTTTCTCTTAAAATTTTAAAAATATTTTTAAAGAATTAATATATTTTTAAAGAATTAATGTATTAATGTAGATGGCGAAATAACCAAAATACCTTAATTACATATAAGAAAACGTAAATTTTTAATGTATTTTTATTTTTAAAAAATTATTTTTGTTATAGATTATAAAAAATATTGGACGATGGCTAGTATGATATTGAAATCTATTCAACACTATTGTATAAAATAAAGTTAGGTCAAAAGTATATAGGATGTGATATATTTCTGCATTTTTTAATAAAATTATAAAAAATATATCATTATCAACTTATCCCAATATATTTTATATGATATTAGCTACGAAAACAGCTCATCGTATTTTCTCACCGCACGTAACATAATTTTTTCTCAAAATCTAGTTTATAAATGTATTAACTGTTGGAAAAATATTTTCTTTTCTTTTAGTAAAATATTACTTTAAAAATAATTTAAATTCAAAAATATTTAAATAAAAGTATTTAAATGTAAAGAATAGTTTCGTAGGTTTGCATGCAATATTTAATAATATTATAATATAGAAATTAAAGAGATTAGATGTCACGCTCCGTTTTTTGAAAAACGGTCTAAATTTTTTTTTTTTTATTAATTTTTACAACTCGAATTTCTCGAGTATTACATTAAAAATTTAGACCGCTTTCCAAAAAGTGGGGCGTGACAGATTTTATGGTATCAAAGTCAGGTTTCGATCTTGGGACCTGTTGGTTATAGGCTAATGTAACGACCCGATCCACTAGCAATAATAACTCGTTGGGCCCAACCCACAGCCCAAAATGCTTAAGTCCAGTTATTATTATTAGTGTCTATGTCTTATATATATCGAAACACATCCACACTACTATCTGATGTGGGACTATTGGGGTGTCAAAGACTCCCCCGTTTAGGCCTGACGTCGTTTAGGCCTGACGTCCTCGTCAGCCCAAACACACACACAGCAGTACAAAATCACCGGTCCTCGTCAGTCCAAACACACACACACAGCAGTACAAGATCACCGAGCGATGTGAGAGTTGTCTCACACACAGCAGTACAAGATCACCGGGCGATGTGAGAGTTGTCTCGCTAGCCCTGTCATCTAGACTCAGGCTCAGCCGAGACTCATCACACACTTCCAACTGGTTATTGACTCTGATACCAAATGTAACGACCCGACCCACTAGCAATAATAACTCGTTGGGCCCAATCCACAGCCTAAAATATTTAAGCCCAGTTATTCTTACTAGTGTTCATGTCTTATATATATCCAAACACATCCACACTACTATCCGATATGGGACTATTCGGATCTTGAAAATCAGGAAATAGCGTTTCGAAAATTGTGCAATTTGCACTCTGGTATACAACCACTTAAGTTTAATTTTTTATTTCCTCACACACACATTTACATTTGAATTCCACTTTTGATTTGATTTTATTTTATTTTATTCTTTATTAACTTTTTCAACATGAATTTCTCGAGTATTATATTAGATGAGACTTATGAGTCGAGACGTACAAAGCACTGTTGTAAAAATAATTAGATTGTCTCTCTATGTGCGAGACTCTAGCATTCACTTCTAGCGATACAACGATCACTGTCTATCATGTTGGCACGACTTCGGAATGGCGTAGAATGAATCGCGTCAATTTTGTGAAATCCAACAAAAAAAAAATAGACGAGAAATATTATAAAGCTCAGAATAAAAAATGATCAAATAGTATTGTATGTTATATCATTTAACCAAAAAAAAATTAAAATATAGACTAGATATAGTAAAACTGTGTCGAACAGCCCATAGCCAGATAGGGTCCAACGACTATATTTCGGGTTAGTCGTTGAACCTTATCAAGAAGGCCCTTAGGTAGCTCCAGAAATGAAGCCATGATTTTAGTTTTAGGTACATTACGCAAAATATATTAATCTTTAAAAAATATTAATAAAAAATTTATATATAAATAATTTTTTGTTTATTATTTTTGAGTTTTTAATTTTTTTTTTAAAATAGAGTATAGGTGTCTTTACCATTAAAATAATAAAAATTTAGAGATTTAAAAAAATTTATAACAAAAAATCAAGTATTAAGATTTAGTATAATTTGCAAATCAAGTATTACGATATATCAAAAACTCAAGTATTAAAATTTAATATAATTTATAAATTAAATATTACGATACGTTGAAGTTAATTAAATTAGCATTTTGTGACCCACAAGATAATATTAGTTTTTTTAAAAAAAAATTATTTTGGCTCCTAAAATGTACACTATTTTAATTTTTTTAATAACTTAATAATATATTTTTATGTAATTTTAAAAATGTTGGGACACTATGACTACTGTAGGCTTCCACGTGACTCTGTCCCTTTTGTAGCTCAATAGGATTATTTCTAGGTAAGACTTTTGGATAGCCCGTTATGTCCTTCCCAAAATAATATTAAAATAATCATCAAATTTAAAAAAAAAAAATAAATAAAATAAAAAGATCAAATCAAAATCAAAATCGAGCATACGGTCAGCCGCCCGGCTTGTACTTGTACCGTGCGCACATGTGTTTTGGAATGGTCTCAAGCAACTCACTTGAAAATGGAGTAAATAAATTACTATCATATGTAATGTGTTTTTAATACCAAATTAAACATCACATGTAATAAGTAAAATTTTGAGTTTCAAAATAAAGCCCAATAATATTGAACTACGCAAAAAGTTCAAAGTCAAAAATTAAATTTTAGAGATAATTGTCTGTGTATTCGAGAAATATGAAGAAATATCTGATTTATCCCTCTTATTTTTTTCTTTCTAATATACTTCTCATACGTTCTACCGTTATTAAAAATGCCCCTACCGTTTTCTTTGTTAAGTTAACTAGGGTTAAACTAGAGTTAAATAATAATCGGAGTTAAAAACTATTGAAAATACCTATTTTGCCTCTATCTACTAAAACATTTTCCTTCAGCTGTCCCCCCCTCTTTAAGGGTACATAAGAAAAGTTGGTTATGGTAAAAGGGTATATTTGAAAGAGCAAAATGGTAATTTTACACAGATAACGGCAGCTTCAAATAGTACACTAACAAAGTTTAACTTCAAGAATATTTTGGAAAGAAGTTGGAACATAAGAATGGTAGTTTTAATATTAGCCTTCTAAGAGAGGTAAATCTGAAAACAGGAAAATTTTTAGAGTTACGGAGAAAATTGCCCCTAAATTTTAAATCATAAAATTAAATAAAATATTTTTTAATAATTTAGTCTAATTTTATAGCTTCGATTAAAAATATTTTTAATATTATTGTTTTTTAGTATTTTAAAATATAAAAATTATAATTTTCAGCCACTGCATTACCAAACAAGACCTAAACCCATGTATAAATATTGGTCGGATTGTATATTTGTCATAGCACGCACAAGCGGCGATCACGACAACGGTGGCAAGCGAGGAGCCATCGGCGGCGGAGCCTGGAGCGGAGGGGACGGCGGTTGCGCGCGGCGGCAGACGGCAGCAGGGTCATCAGTGGAGGCCGGCTTTGGAGAGCATTGCTGAAACTGCCGGCAGCTGATGATAATTAAATCTCACCTGCGCAACTTAATTATCTGGCCTTGCCGACTGCACTGCACTATCTCTGATCTCTCACTCTCCTATCTCTTTCTATCTTTATCTGTGTAATTAAAGGGAGAAGAAAAACGACCGTAGTGAATGAATCAAATAGTAGTTGTTTAATTTTCTCTCTTCTTATGTGAATGTATGTACGAGCAGTACTGTAATATGTTCGAAGATAATAAATAAATAAATAAATAAATAAAATCTACTTTGAAATTACGTACAGTGCTGATATATTTATATATTTATATATTTATTTATTTTCATAGTCTGACAAGGGTCTCTGTTTGAATTTGTTTTGAAAATCTTGTAATATTCTGTATTTTTTTTATTTTTTATTTTTTTTTTCTTACTTTCAGTGCTGCTGTAGGTGCCCTGGAAGGTACTTTGTAATACTGTTGATAATGTGACACGTGACATTGCAATTATCATATTTTATATATTAATTACTAAATATACTATTCCTTAGTTGAAAATATAAATAAACATAAAGTAATAATATCTATACACTTTGAAATGAAATGGACTAATGACATACATTTTATTTGTCCAATAGTGAAATATATTTTACTGATCATTTCAAAATGATCAGTAAAATTTATCCCATGTTAGAATGGATAAAATGTAAAATATATACTTTTTTAGGGTATACAAATAGTATTTTCTATAAAGAGCAATGCTATACCCTCTGAAAGAGGTATATGATATATATATTCCATTCATTCAAAAATGAGATGTATTTTACTGGTCATTTAATCCGAAATGACTACTATGAGAGCAATGCTATCTATACACTCCAAAAAGAGTGTATAATATACATTTCATCTATGCAAGAATAAAATATATTTTTTGACTAGTAAAATTTATCACACTCTATAATAAATGAAATATAAAATATATATATTTTTTGAATGTACAAATAGTATTTTTTATAAAGAGCAATCCTATCTCTCTAACACTCTCAAAAAATGAAGGTTGTTATTATTTTTTTTTTTTATCAAATTCAGAGAATAGCGAGTGGTATAAATCATAGTTAATTTGAATTCGAAAAAAAAAATGATGAAACTATAATACAAATAAAATATGTATTCTAATTTTTAAATTTATTAAAAAATACAATTTAGAAAACGAATTCTTCAATTATTTGGATACTTAATTTATACAAAAATATATGATTATTAATTAAAATTTTAAAATAAAATATATTATTTTAATATTTAATTAATATTTTTACGTTAATTAAAGAGATAAAATATATTATTTTAATTAAAATAATATATTTTACGTATTATTTTAATATTATTATTTTACGTATTATTTCATTTTAATATGTAATAATATATAGTTATTATTTTATAACTATATATTATTAATACGTATTAATAAAATATATTATTTTATTTTAATTATTTTAATAATATATAGTTATATTATTTTACGTATTATTTTAATATTATTATTTTATTTTAATTAAAATAATATATCACAAATATATTATATATTATTTTAATTAAAATAATATAATTAGATAAACAAATATTTTTATGTTAAAATAATAAATAAATATTTTTTTATGTTAATTAATTTTTATGTTATTTTAATTAAACTTGTTATCGAGGGGAATAAGTTTGTTTCAAAAAAAAAAGATGGAATAATAATTTCATATTTATATCATCTTATTTTAAAAAAGATGAGAATTATTGTTTTCACACATAATCTTATTTTAGTCTTTATTCACTAATCAAACGCTGACTAAAGGGTTATTATTATTCTAATTTTATAAATTTTCTTTCAAAAATTAAAAATTTATAAATACTAATGACTTAATACTTTTAAAAATATAAAAACTCAATGAATAAAAAAAAAAGTAAGATATATAAGTGGTATATTTTAATAAAATAAATTTAATATAATAAATATAAAATAATGGTTTTTGAATAAAAAAATATAAGATATATAAGTGATATTATTCATAGCAAAAAGTGTTTAATTAAATGAGAGAAAATTATAAAATGTACTATTTTTTACTAAATTTAAGACGTGTGCTTAATTAAATTTAAAAAAATTAAATAAAATAATTATTGTATTTTGAAAGTTTAAACTGTTATATATATAAAATATTGTGTTTATATATTTTATATTCAATATACACTCCATCTTAAAGAATTCAATGAATTAGAATTGAATTGAATCTCAATTTGATTCTATTGTTTATTTTACTTTCCACAACAAATCGATGTTTTAAATTATGTAGAAATAAAACATTTGATCTAAATATCAAAAATTAAAATAATAAATTTTAAAATATTTAAATTTTGATATTAATTTATTATAATAAAATATAAATTTTTATTTTTTATTTCTACTACTGAGTAGTTAATGTATTGCCTTTTGCTAATTTTTGGTGGGAAGATATCAATTGTTTCTAAAGAATTTAGTTATTGGTATTCGAAATTTTAAATTTGAAGTAGAGTTATTTTATTTTTTTAGTTAAATTAAAAATAAAGTTTTTTTTTAAAAAAAAGAAAAACAAAGTGAATGGTGTATTATGTTTTTTTTTTAAAAAAAAAAAAAATTTGTTGTTGGGAAGATACCAATAGATGATGTGGATTTGAATGGGCAAATAAGTAGGATGTGATTTGATTATGACTTGATAGATAGTGTCCTACTGTCATGACCTTTTTCTAGTTTGGTCAATGGCTCTGTCACCTTGCGTGTAGAACAGGAAAATGTAGCCTCTGCCATGGATTTTCCTTTTTAACATATTTTTTTTAAAAAAATTATTTTGATTTTTTCGACGAGTGAAATTTACTTCATCCCAGAATGAAGTGGGATATAGAATGTACACCCTTCTTGGGGGTACACTTATACATTCCCTTCTTTTAATATTTTATTTTGAATATTATTATTATTTTTTTTTTTGCCAATTCGGTATTGCATTAAATAAAAATAAGAAATATACTGAATCATTCATTATTTTTAAAAATCAATTATTTTTTTTATTTTCATATTATTATCGTTGTTTATAGATTTTTTTTTTTTTTTTTATACATTGTGAGGTTTTTTATAAGATTGTTAAAATTACATGTAGATTATTAATATTTTTATTTGATTATTAGGGTTGTATGGATATATTTTTAAAATATTTTTAATTGTTAAGATTACGTGTGATATGCTGAAATTTTTATGTGGTTTTAAAATTCTATATAGAAAGTAAAAAAAATGATGAATAATTTATTATTTTATTACTCAAGAAAAAAAATGCTAAATAATTCACCGTCTAATAAATTTTATTAAATAATGTAAACGAGTTCGATGAAATATAATTACTTGGCTAAATAAAATTTAGATATTCACTAAAAAAAAATAATAATATAAGGATGCTTTTTAGATAATACATGATAGAAGTGTCCCTATTACTATAATATAGTAAATACCGATACTTTAAAAAGCATTTGCATATGAACCCTTAATTCATTATTATTTTAATTTTTTTGATATTATAAAGCGTCAGGATATATTTTACCAACGCTTGATATAGACGTGGGTATATACATGACGATTCTTCATTTGTTGACGCTTTAACTGACACTTTCAAATAAGATACTAGACTATATTGAGACGTTTTTAAATACTATTAAATATAAAAAATTTATTCTTAAATATTGATTTTCTTGTAGTGTATTATTTAATAAATTATAAATTTTTTTAGGACTTATTTGAAAAAATAAATAAATAATTAAAAACTAGTTATTATATATATACTTTAAAATGAGTGTATATCTTACCTTTCGTTCATTTAATGGGTGGAATATTTTTACCAGTCATATCAAGTGATTATTAGTAAATAATTCTAATTTATTAGATGAATGAAGTAGATATATGTACTTGTTGCTAAAAAATACTCCATCTGCCATTCTATTTTTTTCATTCTCAAAAAAAAAAAAAAAAAAAAAATTTAAAAATAAATCAGTTTTGTTAAAAATAAAAGTTAAAATGAAAAAATCAGAAAATCTATTGAAGTTGCGGGCCGTTTGGATTCGGTATAGAACTGGAAATAGAAGGAATATTCTTCTTATTCTTCCAAACGCATTAGGAATATAGCTTGTTCCGGCACAACTAGAATAAGTGAGAATTACTGTTCTCACTTTTCCCAACTACTCTCTTATATTTTTCTTAAATACCCTCCTACGTCTACCGAGGCACTATCTCTCATCTTATTATTACATAGTAAAGTTTGAGGGTAAAAAAATAATTTACCCTAATTAAAACTCTTTATTCTTCTTATTCCTCATTCTCATACCAAACATAAAATCTCTTATTCCTGGAATCATTCCAAACACTTTTTTATACTAGTAAAGTTTGAGGATAAAAAAGTAATTTACCCTAATTAAAACTCTTTATTCTTCTTCTTCTTCATTCTCATACCAAACATAAAATCTCTTATCTCTGGAATCATTCCAAACGCTTTTTTATACTAGTTTCGTACTTTATACTTATATCTGAAATAGCTAGTTCTGTCTTATTTTATTACGAAACGGCCCTGCGTGTCAAGGGGAAAGCTTGCTGAACAAGAGGAAGAAGACACACCAACAGAAATATCCAATATCCAATATCCACTATCTAAGATGGGATTTGGGGTAAAAGCTCTATTATTGAGTAATTGAGTGCCCTCATGAACATTGCAATGGACTCTTCTCATTGGGCAATTTTGAAGGAAACAATCAATGCATAATTTAGTGATCCTTGTGTGAAGTGACAGCGTCACAGGTAAGATTAGAGATTTCAACCGATCGGATTCGATGTGAAATTTTAAAAATTTAAATTCAAATTCAACAATTAAATTTAAATATTTATAATATTTCGAAACATATTATATAAAATCTAAATTTTTAAAATATAAATTTAAATATAATATTAAATATTTATATACATGTATATTATATAATATAAAATTAATTCGAATTCGGGTCGGGTTCATGTTCGGATAGAGTACAGTCAAAATTTATATCCGAATTCAAATTTATCGGGTTTTCGTTTTTTAATATTTGTATTCGAATTCATATCCGTTTAACATCAGATAAATTCATTCGGTTCGAATTCAAATTCGAATAAAATTTTGAATATCCGATCAGATATTAAAGGAAAATTATTAGACAAAATATTTTCCAGTTTTGCCGCAATGGCTAATCTCTTAATACAGCAGAGTAGTTCTTTTTGTAATAGCCCCCTACCTTTTATTTTATTAATCTGCCAAATTTTGATTTTTTTTTTTTTACTTCCTCAATCAGTTAAACTAAAAATTTTGTTAAATTTAATAACTTTAACAGTTATTTGTCTACAAAACAGAATCATAACTACTATTTAAAGGAATTACTAATATATTAAATTAAAAATCCTAATTTCATTGATTTAAATAATTCAAATGAAAAGAATAAAAAAAAAGGGGTAAATTTCACTTCGCCACCTGTGGTTTAGCTTATTTTCACTTTGCCACCTTACAAGATACTGAACTACCACGTGGTTTTAGCTTATTTTCACTTTGTCATTCCGTGATTATCAAAAAGATTTGCTTTGCTATTCTTCTAAAAATAAAAATAAAAATAAAATCACAAAATTAATCAGTACTACTTTTTGAATCATAGGGTTGGCAAAGTGAGAATAATAACACTGCCATTAGGCCCATTGGAAACTCCAATTATATGCCCCAACAGAGACCAAACTCAAATAAGCACATCATAGAACATTCAGCAGAATGAAGAGAGAAAAAATGCATACTGTAGAGAGCAAAGTGTGATCCTTCTCTTAATAGAGGGGTAATCAGATAATGATGTTAGAAAAAATCGAATATATCATAGTAGTTTGAAGATTGCTAAGACACGATTAACGTAAAAGAAATGATTACAGAGACGATTTTCCCAGAAGACGACGAAAGATGCCTCCGTCATATTGGCTATCGCCGGAGTCGACCAAATCAACGGCCTGGAACATGCACATATGGCTAAGCAGAACCCTCAAATGACGACGTGGAGCAGGAGCATACGAAAGAAGCACTTCAGTCAATTTTATTGATAGCAAATGGGAATACGAATTGCCTGGATTTGGTTTAATGGAAAAGGGCATTAAAAGAGATAGCAGTCAGTGCAGGAAAACAAACATCGCTGTGCACCGAAACAACAGAAAAGAGAGGATCTAATCTTCCTCGATCTTTGGGGGTCCCTTCCACTTGAAATTGTCTGCATAGGCCTTCACCTGCGGTATAAGAAAGATTCAGAAGAAGATACAAACAGATAGATAACAAATAAGGTTTTATAAAACTTATAAGTCGGCGAAATTCTGACGCTTGCAGTTGTCAAAGTTAAGATAACAAAGAAGTTCCTCTCTACGTTCGCAATGTTCAATGAAGAGAAACAAACAAAATTTGTCAGGCTCTTTTCATTTAGATGTGGACATTATTAAAGTATCCATATCACTGTCATAATCCTTGTAACAAGAATTTTTCTAGAGCCTCTGTAGCATTTTCTTTATAAAAAAAAAAATATTAACAATGCCGAGAAATGAAATCAGAAGGACCAGCATTGGTTAAGAGCTTGAGAACAGTTAACTTGACAATGTGAGCGAAAGTCAAACCAACAGATGAAGTTTCATCTAATTTCAGTAGTTTTTAGAAAATTTGACCTTCTAAATTGATGGCAAATAATAACTCACAAACACAATATTCCAGAGTAAGAACTACAAACCTTCAAAAGGGGAGTATGGCGCTTCCTGACCTGCACATAATGTCAAGGCATAGGTAAGGATTTTTTTAGACTAATTTTACAGTGAGAAGTATAAAAGGTATAAACTGCATAATAGTTCTAATAACAGCACAAACCACAGGGTGACACTCTACACAATTATGACCCTCTAAGGCTCACAACTGCATTTACAGAGATAAATCATGTGACTGCTGCTAACATAATATAAGCAAAATGCCTCCCATAATATTCAAATCAAATATTAGAGGTAATAAGAGATGTGGAAGCAACACAAGTAAAGAAAAGCAAGTTTCATTATCTAGAAAAGCTCAAATTAAATGTACTAACACTTTGGGTTGCACATTGCAACTAAAACATTAGCTTAAAAGGTCGCCGAGTTGAATCAAAACTCAGTTGACCTGACAGGTTTGCAATTCAAGTCAGGTATCAACACAGTTGTGCCTAAGACGTAAAAGTTGAGCTCAATCAGCTCGGAAAATTCCCCAAAACTCTATTCAAGTCAATGATCTCCTTGAAGTTCAAAATCTACAAGTCTGGAAGCTATAGACCAAACTGCAGTTTGACTGTGAGTAGGGTCAAACAGGTTCGAATTACGCACTTGGGTTTTAGGTTGTGGTGGTCTAGGTGGTTGATCAAGTTCTGAAGTTTCCAACAAAATTTCTCTTTTCTACATATTGTATTAAATTCAGTGGTTAGGTATGTAAATGAGCAATTAGCTGGACCAATCACGCCAAATTAACAGAATAATAGTTTTTGTGTTAGCAAATATTCAACAACATCTTCATAGAAAAGCTGCAAAATTTTCATGAAATTGTGCAAGCATCATACAGAACAAAAATTTTGAAGAATCTCTGTATGGCTCATTATACTCCTCTTTTGAAGAATCTCTGTATGGCTCATTATACTCCACTTTTCCTGGAATCCAAACTAACGGTACGTCAACCTTTCTATGTCAAATATTATGCTAAAACCACAGGAGTACCAATCTACCGTGAAGAAGTTTCACTTTTTTCAATTAGTTTCTAATGATAAGATAAGATGATGTCAAGTATTTGCTATAACAACTTCTGACACAAGAAAATACACTTCCAGGGCATATGGTGCACCCCGCGAAAAAAGTAAAAGCCTGTCAAATACAGCATAAGTAAAATAGAGTACAACATTATGGTTCTTGTAACGAAGAACCAAAAGGCTAGTTTAGTTCAAGATCAAAAGTAAGGATCTTTGAGGAAGAAACTATCATTTCATGTGCTGTGAACGCAATGAAGGGTACTGGTGCAAAAAGCACATGGCAGCTTCAGGAAAAGGGCCAATTTGTGCTAGATAGGATTGTCAGATTTGAAGAAGCACTAACTGCTTTTTTTAATACATCCTCCCAGAAGCTTCCCCAAAAGTAGAAGCTTCTCTACTTTTCTGGGCCGGAAGCTCATTTCAGCGAGCTTCTGCCACAGCAAAGCTCCATAGCTTTTGTTTGCAAAACATCTAAATGCCTTTTGAAGTAGAAAATTGTTGCCAAAGCCAGGCCAAACAAATGCTAGGCCACCGCTATATGACAATGCGCATTAAACTAGCACTCAGCATTAGAAAGTTTCCTAGTCCAATCAAAGTTATTCTCAAATGCATAATTGCATAAATAGATCACCTAATCAAATAACTTAAAATAAACAAAGAAGAAAGCTATACACACCACAAAATCCCATCCATGCTTTTCAGCAAATGCTTTTGCAGCTTCCTCACTATCAAAACTCAGCGCTGCATCACCCACATTAGCATACGGATCCCCGGTGGATGTCCAACCCATCAATGGATTCTCCCACCTGCATTGCACTGAGGTGTTAATATGAAACACTAATTGTACAAAGTATGGTCATCATGCCATTCTGAATGTACTTTCACGAAAGAGAGACAAATCAGGAAAAACAAGCATCAAACAGATAAGAGAATTATCAATTATTTCTTTGTCAGATTCAATTTATAGATTAGAAATGAGGAGAATATTTACAGTAGATTGTCAACACAATTCAAGTCACATTATCCGACAGCTTGCCATCTATGTAATCGAACTTAACAAAAGGCACTTCATAGGTCCAATCACAACTTGCACGATGAGATCATTTGCAAAATTGACAATCAAGCACTTCCGAATGCAAGTTAACTAATGAGATTACTAATTAACAAAATCATTTGGAAAAATCATATTATCATACAGTATAGCAAGCATAATGTTTACTAGCAGTATCAAAACATTGGTTTGATGAGAACATTCCACCAGTCACTTAAAAGAGTGTTAAATGCAATCAACATGAAGAACAGGGCGCATACTTTTGGGTTGACATAAAATTGATTTTCCACCTTCCAACTTTCCCAGAACCTTGCTGAGTTGCCGTCCTAGCCGGTGAATAGATCATGACCTACAGCAACATGCCAATAAGTACGACAAACAAAAAGCATTCTAACCAAAAAAACAAAAAAAAAAGGAAAAAAATTACAGTAGAAGAGAGCATAAAGAACTAAATCAATTCACACTACGAAAAATAAAAGCATGAATAAGTAGATAAGTTGCATCTTTGAAGCCAATAGTTACCGAATAAATGAATCATAGAAATCACTTTGAATGCAGACACAAGATGCGCTTAACATCTTCCTACATAGAAATGGCATTACTTAAACAAACCACTAAGTTTGGTTCCCTGGAAATTATCCAGGAATACAGTTTCTGACTGGAAAATACTTTTCTGTCTGTTTTATTCACAGAAAAAATAGATTTCCAAGAAAACTTTTTTCCAGATTTCATTTTCCGAATTTTTTATCCGGAAAATAAGAACTCTGAAAATTGATGATTTCCAAGGAAAACAGTTTTCCAGAGTTTTCCAAGTACCCAAACACCCTCCAATGAAGCAGATGCCCCCATAAACTTCAAATCTACATCCCACAAGAATAATACAAGCTAGTTTCTTAACAAATGAGTCAAAATTTACATTGATAGCATTTCTTATTTACCATAGCACTAAATTCCTCCTAGTTTTTTACATTCGTATTGGATCAAATCACAAACAAGCTAAACAGAAGCATGCTTCAAACACAATCCCAAGCAATTCGCAAACCCACCCAATTCGATCTCTACACTACTAAACCTCAACGTTTGCGTCCTCAGTGTATTCATCAAACTCAACAGCGCGAGCACAATCGCAAAACCTACTAAGATGAACGGCAAATAGGAATCGAAACTCCCCAAATCGCAACATCAAAACTCTGAGGGAGGGATCGCACCTTTCGGCGGAGGTGCTCGTGGGGGATCCCGGAGACGATCCCGACCTCGCCGGGGCTGGGATCGACGAGGGCGCCCGAAGAGAGCGATCGCGCAGGGGAGGAGAGGGCGCGGACGAGGAGAAGCGGCGCCCTTCGTTGCAGTGAAACCGCCATTTTTGCCTTCGCCCACCACCGCGACGAAGGAGACGTGCGAAGGGCGGAAGAACTCGAGCGAGATTACCTCTCCTCAACCCTGCAATTAATTTTAATTTACTTTGGCCCCGTTTGGTAACGGGGATAAGGGGGGAATAACTCCCTTATCTCCGTTTCCATACCCAAACGGGAATAAAAAAAAGCAAGAATTAAAATTCTTGCTTTTCGAAAATAGCAGGTATGGGGGTGGGAATTGGTATTCCCACCCCCACATGGAATAAGGAGGGCTCCTTTTGTGGCACGGGAATCGAGGCTGGGCATTTTTTTTTTTTTTTTTTTTTTTGTTTCTCCACCTCTCTCTTTCTCTCTCTCTTCACGGTTTTTTTTTTTTTTTTTTTTTTTGTTTCATACACTAATAAAAATTAGTTTTTTTATTTTTTTAAATTAAAATTTTTAAATTTTAAAAAATATTAAAATTTATAAATTTTAAAATTTAAAATTTTTTATTTAATAAATATTATTTTTTTAACTTATTTTTTAGTAAATGTAAAAATTTTATTTTATTTCAGTTTTGTAAAAAAAAATTATTAATTATTAATTTTTAAAATTTATACAATTATTTTTAAAATTTTTTAAATTTTATATAAATTTAAAAATTAAAATTTTTACTCCACTTAAAATTTAAAAATTAATTTTTATTTACTCTCATTTAAAATTTTTACTCCCACTTAAACTTTAATTTTTATTATGTATTTTTTAAATTTTATATAAATTTAAAAATTAAAATTTTTACTCCCACTTAAAATTTAAAAATTAATTTTTATTTACTCTCATTTAAAATTTTTACTCCCACTTAAACTTTAATTTTTATTATATATTTTTTAAATTTTATATAAATTTAAAAATTAAAATTTTTACGCCTATTTAAACTATATTTTAAAGGGCAAAATAGTCAAAACACATAATTATCCCCTCTCAATTTTTCTTATTCCTCTATACTCAACCAAACACAATTTTTTCTTATTCATCTTATTCTCCTTATTCCTATATAATTTACCAAATACAATTTTCTTTAAACCCGGTATAACTCATAAACCTAACCAAACGCAAATTTACATTAATTCCTGCTAATACCATAATCTATACCTATCCCCGGTATAACAAAATTTTTCTTATTCCCGAACCAAACGGTACCTTTAAGTCCAAATTTAGGTGCAAACTCAGCTTGAAATTAATTCGAGCTCATTTTGAATCGAAAATGTTTGAGTCGTAAATAAGTTGTTTGAAATTTGGTACATCCTATAATTTATAAGTTAATTTTTATAAAAAAAAAAAAAATTATTTAAAATTTAATATAAGTATATTTGATAGTTCAATGTATAGAATTACGTACAAAAAAATTTAAAATAATAATATATTTTAAAAAATATATAAAATCAGTAAATTTTTAATACAAATTGATCATAAAAGAATTATCTAATACAGATAAAATTTAAAGTCTTATTAAAGAGACTAATAAAATTACTTAATGTATTTTTTGTTTTTTAAATAAAGATAGCATGTTATTCGCTTTGTTTATTTTTTAAATAAATTTTAGCTGAAAATATAAAATAATTAAGTTTCGAACTCGAATCTTGAATTATCAATCATCAAATTTTTTGCCATTTGCATTAGAGACAATTAATTTAAATTATAATTTTTTAAAACAAATATAGTTATTCACGAAGATCAGATTTCGAGAAGCTCCTGCTTTGCTCTTAGATTTTATTGTATGATTGCTTTACAATTAAACAGAGTAAAATTGGACAATATTATATATAAATAGTTAATTTTATTAAAATATTATTATATTTTCTTACGAATAAAAGTTAATAAAATTTTTTATTGATAATTCAAATAGTTTTAAAAAAATAATTTTTTACCATATATAATTTATTTTGTTGTTTCTAAAAAAAATTAAAATATTTATTACTTTTTATAAATATATATATATATTGAAAAAAATAATATAAATATAAATATAAATATTTTTTAAAAGAATACTAATTTTATTAAAATATTATTATGTTTTTCATATGAATAAAAATTAATAAAATTCTTATTAATAATTCATATATTTTTTTAAAAAAAATTCTATCCTATATAATTTATTTTTATCGTTCCTAAAAAAAAATTATATACATTCATTAAAAAGTCAAAATATTATTTATCTTACACTATCTATATATTGAAAAAAAAAAAACAAATATAAATATACATATTTTTTTAACAGAATGCGCTGTGTACCCATGACGTGTCCGCGTCGAATGTGCGCTCATAATGTGTTCGTGTCAGACACAAGTCGAACACGATCACACAAAATTTATATAAATATCGTTAATACATAAAAAAAGATCAAGATTATTCATGTGATAAAACTGTTTTATTAAAAATAAAAAGGCCAAATTGCTCACTTGGTTCTCAAAACTATGAAGAGTTATTTGGGATTATATTTTCCCTTTGTTACCGTGTGTTACACACACACAAACACACACACGCAGTTCATATATGTTTGTTACCGTGTATATATATATCTACGTAGTGTATATTATAGTACACACACACGTAGTTCATATATGTTTGTTACCGTGTGTATATATATATATATATATATATATATATCTAGGTAGTGTATATTATAGTAAATTAATTATTTTATATTTTTTATAGTCTTATCAAATGAACATTAAGAATCATCATATTAAATTAAATATTCGGAATTATATTAAAACTAGTGCAGTGATTCATGCGATACGCCGGATAAATAATAGAAGTAAAATTATAAAATATTAATAAGTTTTATATTTACAATTTATTGATGTATAGTAAAATATACTGTGTTAATTTTATATTGCAAATCTGCATGATTAAACTCAACCATTAAAAAATAAAACTATAATAATAAGTTTATATACTTTGGTCATTAAAACATAAAAAAAAATCCAATAAAAAATGACAATTTTTTATGATATGATCTGCTTAAATCTTATTTGTTTGCAAAAATTATCAAAATTAACAAATAAACAAAAAAAAAAGCTTTTTTCTTTGGACCATGCATAAACAATACAATGTGAAGAACAACGAAACAGTAGCGCTTTGTAAATAGATTAACCCTAATGAAATGATTAGATCTATAAATTATCGAAAAAAAAGGACAAAAATTAGAGATTGAAAAAAAATTAAGAATGTGACATAATCAAGAATGCAAACAAATTTTTTCATCGAAATGTTTAGAATTAAAATTAAATCACAATAGAGAGAGAGAGAGAGAGAGAGAGAGAGAGAGAGAGGAGGGGGAGGGGAATAACTAGTCATTCATAATGATGATGATGATTAGGAGGATTATAACTATCACGTCCCGGGATCGAAACTGCGACCCGGACCTGCCAACAGATCCGCCACCCATACGGGAAGTCCCGTATAGACGAAGCGTCTAACCTGCAAAAGATAATACTACAGCTATACAGATATCAGAACTGAAAAGTAGACTACTGAAATAAAAAAATAAGAAATAATACAACTCCAAAAGTATAAGTCTGAACCTCACTACAAAAGTCTCTTAAAAATAACTAATAGCAATAATCCGGCAGACTGTACTACTAAGCTCCAAAAGGGGTACAGCTATACTCCAAAGACGGTTAGGGAACTAGCTCGCGACTCCCTCACCTCGATCAGCAACTGGAGCAGCAGGAACTAGAAAAGGGTCTCTGGGAAAAGTCACCACGGCGGGTGTGAGAACTACATCCCACAGTAGTTCTCAGTGGGTACCGCCACCAAGCCCGACGGTCTCCCCACTAAGTCTACTAGCAGAGGCATAAGATAACAGAAAACTGTACTAATGTAAAGATAAGTTGAAAAAAAATCTACAGCTATCATGTCTCTATCTACAATGCTCAAAGGGTGATACAGATGAAAATGATGCATCGACTCTAACCCAAATACTCAATCAACCCAATCACAGTGACTGCCACATGGGGTCCAGTCAAATCTGTGCCCACCTACTGCCATTATATCCACGAAGGACTGGACTTACGTAGGGCGTCCGTGACTGCCAAAACTGGCCCAGCCAGAGGGACTGCGTCGACAAGTCGCGATAGCAAAGTAACAGGCCCAACTCCGGAGTGGCACTCGAGGGGCGCGACCCTACCGAGGAAAGTATCCGCGCATCTCTGTCGAGCTCAATATGGCTCATGCAGGCTATAATCCAAATCCACGATCAATCAGATCGACAATGTTCAACTCATAATACTAACCCACTAGCTGGAGGTACTCAACAGCCGGGACCGTCGTCAACCCAACGGCTCCCACAACAGGACATCCAACTCACAGACGAGAAAGAACCAACCGACACAGTAAGGGTCCGAGAATCCCGAAAGGTCAGTGTCTAGAATCCCAATCAAAGAAGAACAGACTCCAGACTCAACCTTTCGAAGTTCTCGACCTCTTACAGTTCGGGAAAACAACTCCCTTGGTAAAACATGCGGAAGAAACCAACAAGGGTCCGAAAGTTCCGGGAAACCAACACTTACAACCCTATCAAACAAGAACAGATTCCAGGTACAGCCCCCATAGCTTTCGTCCCGAAATAAGGGAACGACCCCTAGAACCCAGGTCACCCAAACTCTCTCGGGTGAGGAAATTTATAATAAAAGATGGCAGTTATTACTGAAAACTATTTTAATCTGAGAAACCTAATTTAATATATTTTAATTCTTTAATAAAACCAGTTTAAATAAGTTTGATTTTTCAAACCCCGAAGGGCTATTGCCTTCACCCAAATTAAACAAGAACAGGCTCCGGCGACCCCTCGAAGTTTGGAAGGAAAAATATTAGTTTATAGAAATTATGTGTGTGCAAAAACAGTCTGGATTTTAGGTCCTGCTATCACTAGTATACCCCTGTCACTAACATAGTATCGACACATAAAATAGAGAAATACGACAACCCGGGACCACCGTTTACCCAACAGCTCCCGCCACAGATATAAGGCCAGCTACATCTACCATACTCCACTCTGCCCCCAAGCACGAGTGTAACATGCATCCCACACTGAGAGAAATCCCGACCACTCAGCCCACTATCCAGGCGAGGAAAACACTATGTCCAGGAATAGAATGTACAGTGTGGATGTCTAAAGTATAAATGAACCTAGCCCAAGTAAGGGTTTTCTACTGGTCTGGTTATACATGCAACATATGACAGGGTGCTAGGTCAAGTCCAATACTAACATTTAATCAACACAGATAGGAAGTAATAATCAACATGATCAGAATCACTACACTAGAAAATCCTATCTGATACAACATGCTTTCCAATTCTGCTCACATAATGCATGCTCACTAACAATATAGAGTTAGAGAACCGTCCACCGGTTTTGGAGACGAAGCAACCCACCTGAAGCGTGCATCAATCCAAGATCCAAATAGGCTAAAACTGAATGGGGATAATCCTCGGATTTCTACGATTCCAACGAGTCCAAAAACTCCAGAAAACTCCCCGTGGGTACAAAGATATGGTCTAACTGGCAATAAGTCAAAATTTCCATAACATACACACTGCTGAAAAATCTGTCCTAAAGAAGCTTAATTACCACCTACGAGATAATCTCCAAAAATTTCAATAAAAATACGACGGCGATCCTCGTGAAGAGTAGATGTCAATCGAGTCCTCATAGGCCGAAATCCGATACCCGAGTGCGGAGATAAAAATCCGACAAGCCTCCGCTGTCCAGAAAAACCATCAGCAGGAAAGGGGTTCAAAGATATCTCGTAAACTGTGCCAAGAACTCAGAATGAAGCAAGGTGATCAACACGAAAATCTAAGACCTACCTCTCATGAAATTGACGCCGCAAAAAGCGTCCAAAAATTCCTTCGGAGTAGCTCTATGGACCTCGTGGACCGAAACGAGACGGAAATGGGCCACCGAAGAAGAAACGTCGCACTGCGCCGAATCGCCGAAGCCGTCGATGCCGCACCCTCCAAAAATTCCGAGACTCCATTGCAAGGTGCAGCACAAGATGAGGATCAACTTTGCTAGACGGCTCAGTCGCAGAAGGGCTAGGGAAAAAGGGCCAAAGGCCCAAGAAACCGGCCTATTTATAGGCCCCCACCAAAAAAAACCAAAAAAACAAAGCTATTGGGCTTTCGGGCCCCAATTTCGGGCGCCCGAAACAATTCGGGCGGCTACCGTGCGCAAAAGCGCGACCCGGCCCGGCCCACAACCAGCGCCCGAATCGCCCTGGCCCCGACACGTGTCCTGAACAGCGGACAGCGTGTTCGGGGCCAGTGGATTCGCGCCACCTGGCCTGCCCGGGGTCGGTGGGGTAGGTGGCGCCGGCCAATCGCAGGGCGCCACGTGGCGCCCCTCGTACGGCCGCCACCTGCCCCCACCTGCCCCCGCCTGCCCCGCCTGCTCTCCCCGTGGCGTGGACCATGCGTTCCAGAGCCGGCCACTCACAGGCTGCCACGTGGCCCGCCCCGGTCCATGCGCCAACCCGCTCGACGCCATGGACCGCGCCGTGTGAGCCCACGAATCCAAGGCTGCCACATGTCCCCCGCGCCCGGTCCACGCACCAGCGCAATTCTCTGTGGACCGCGCCGCGTGCACCGGTCAATCAAAGGCCGCCACGTGGCATCCAGCCGGTCCACGGCCTCCCCCATGCACCAAAATGCGCAGAAAACTTCCAGGGGTCCTTTTTGGGCATCAGGACTCCGAAAAATATAAGTAAATAGCCGATTTTCAGCGTTTTTCCGCGCTGAATCCAAATCCGGTCTCGGATTAGCCTGAACCCCTTTCTAAAATTCAGCGAAAGCAGCCGAAGGACAGGCTTGATCCAGAAATCTCACTGAGTCCGTCCAACACGTCCATTTGACGCGTTGCGGGTCCGACACACCACTAATAGATATTTCACTGCATGGGTCATGGGAAAAACTGCACAGGGATCGGGGTCACCACAATAACATTTGAAAGGGCTCTGCTTTGTATGAAAATCATTACCTTCTTGATACCTCACCTATTTCTTGATCGTCGTTAAAGCCGTTATAAATTAATTTTCCTACTTCATTTTTTGATGCCTTATTGTTGTTGTTATTGTTGGGAAGTGATAAACTATGAGTTGTTGTTATTATTGGGGAGATGTGAAATGCTACAACAAATGGGGAAGAAGGAACGATGCGGAGAAGAAGGGAATGGATATCGTGCACGCAGAAATGCCTCAACGGAACAAAAAAAGTAACGGTGGAAGGAAGAAGAAGAAATTTTAGATCGAAAATGTTTGATTTAATACAGAATATATAACATAGTACCGGTTCAATTCAGTACAAAATATATAATATAAAAAATAGGTTAGTTCATCAGGTAAGATAGGTCGGCTCGGTTAAAAGAAATAAAAAACCAAAACAACAATTGAGCCAATTTGGTTCAATATAAAGTATATAATAAAGTAGGCTCATCGTTTCTAGACCGGTTTAATAGGTAAGATAAACTCAGTTTAGTTAAAAGAAATAAAGAAAACAACAACAATTGAGTTGATTCGGTTCAATCCAGAGTTTATACATATAACAAAGTAGGTCGGTCGATTCGGTTCAAAAAAATAAAAGGAAGAGTCGTTTAGTGGGTTAGTTTCAAAACAAGTGAAGGACACAATGCCCCGTGACATTTTTATTAAGAATTCATATATTTGTATAGATTTTATAGATTGCAGATGAATTGGTGTATTCATTATAACAAAATTATGTTATAGTAATATTTTTAAGTGTTCCTAAAATTAAAAAATTAGTGTTGACAAAAATACCGACACATATTATAATGTTGCTATATGTGCAATAAATGTATAGCGACATATTACTACGATAATTTAATTTTGAATATGAAGAAAACATTTGCATAAAAGTATTCTAAAAATATGTCCCTATAATTTAATTTTATTATTAGTTAAATTAAAGTTAGCCGTTTTTTATTTTAATCCAATTCTTTGTTTTGGTCACGAATCACGGACGAAAAAAATAATGGCGTTAGATAAATTTTACTTTAATTATATATATATATATATATATATATATATATATAATAGTTAAAACAAACATTGATGTGAAAATTTGTGTTTTAAAGAACTATTAAAATTAGATAAGTTAGTGGCGTTAACAAATCAATTTTGATAAAAATGGGACAAATTAATTATATATGGACGTACGTACTAATGCACCTAGGGTTTTTTGGTTCATAGAAAAAGCATAAAAGGAAAAAGTTTCTGAAAAAACAGAAAAAAAAATATTTTTATTTAATTTTTCGGTGGTTCGGTTTTAACAAATTAAAAATTTTTGTAAAAAAATTATATTTTATAGAAGATTAATATTTTTCCTCCTTCAAAAAATAATAAAAAACAAAAGTAATAATTTTCAATAAAATATTTTTTTAAAGAAAATTTTTTTATCACTATCCCATTAGTCATTATAACTCATTGGATTTAAACTATCAGTTCAAAATATTTAAACTCAGTTACTACTGTTAAGTTGTGCGATTTCTTATATTTTTAAATATAATTTTTTCTTGCATTCGATGTGGGATTTTCACGGTTTGGAACTCTTCTATTTAGATTTTGACGTCTTCGTCATGTTCAAATTCGATCACAGGCAAACGTGAATTCTATGTTAGAATAATATTCAAAATTTCGAAATAAGAATTAAACTCAAAAATTAAAATAAAATAAAATAAGATTATCGTGTATTTATACTATGTAATTGGTAATGTATCTTTAAGAGACTTAAGCTCACTTAGTGCAAGCAATTTTCATCAGAATGAATCGGAGTGAATCAGGTCTTAAACTACGTTTCTTTGACCCTGACTTCAACTGCCACACACACAGTAAAGAATTCTTCGTCACGAGTCTGTGCATTAAAGACCATGCACAGTACCTTGATTTTTCATAAGAATTTCTATGGATAGCTCATATCTCATAGTCGCGACCTTATACGAATATTCTTATATAGGTGGTCTCCTCCAAGGATGTGTGCAGAGTCACATCTCGCGAAAATTATCGCCTCGGATTCCATTAAGAGCCATAAGCTCAACCTCAATCACTACGCAGAGCACAACTCACAATAGGGATGGAATTGGAACTAAAGTTTCTCTGAATAAACTGTAGAAAGTGCTCTTTGGCCAACCTGACAGCATATTTTTACCACATTGAATCTTCTTCAAGGGATCTCCTATCACAAAGGTTGGGTTCCCACTACAGGAATGCCCTTTATGGGCAAAATCATCCCCCTCGATGACTCTAGGACCTTAGTCCT
This sequence comes from Tillandsia leiboldiana, assembly GCA_029204045.2. NCBI lineage: Eukaryota > Viridiplantae > Streptophyta > Magnoliopsida > Poales > Bromeliaceae > Tillandsia > Tillandsia leiboldiana. Next base: position 4,980,602 of record CM055063.1, on the reverse strand, counting down.
ATTCAGGCCTTTCGTCAAGCAGTCTGCAAGATTCTGTTCAGATCTGATAAAACTTAAAACAACAACATCATGAGAAGTTAGCCATCTAACAGACTTTTGTCTCAATTTAATATGTCGACTAGCCTTAGAATTTATTAATTTCTTTTTACAAAAATCAATTGCAGCTCGAGAATCACACCGAATAGAAATAGGTGGAATAGGAGTAGAAATCAATAGAATCGATGACAAAAGGTTCTTGAGCCACTCGGCTCAAAGACAAGTAATGTCAAGGGCAACCAACTCAGCCTCTATAGTGCTTCTGGCTATTATAGTCTGTTTGGTGGATTGCCAAGAAACTGCACTGCCACCAAGAATAAAAACATAGCCAAAAGTAGATTTAATATCCAAAAAATCAGAAATCCAATTGGCATCGCTGTATCTCTCAATTACAGCAGGATAGCCAACAAATCTAAGAGCAAAAAAAAGAATACCTTTAAGATAATGAAATACTCTTTCCAGAGCAATCCAATGAATCATACTAGGACTATTAGTATATCTACTCAATCTTAATAAAAATTTCTAAAACCCTCAATAATCACTTTTATTATTTTATTGTTAATTTTAATTTTATTGATTCTTATTTATTATCATTTAATTATTATTAAATTATTAATTAAGTTTTAAACGTTTTTTGTATTCATGGACTCTTAACAATCCTTTATGGGTGATGTGAATGTTGAGAATTCCAACTTTCACCTACACCTTACACCTATAAGTACTATTATGTATATGTTAATATACACATATACTTATATACTAGCAAGAGAAAATAAAAGGAAAAGTTTTAGAGATATTTTGATTTATATTTCTATTTTATTTTTTTATATTGTTTTACTATCGGGTGTTGAAAGAAACTTCGTCAAACCTCTTCCGCGATCGTGCTCGTAGGAAGGGGAGTTCCGGTCGTACCTTGGGGTGGTGTCTCCGATTAATCCGCGCGAAGGACGAAAATACGTCTTAGGACAATGAATCTTATTTTGGTTTCTTTATTCTACAATTTCTGAATTTTTCGTAGTGCTTAACGGTAAGTACTGTTATTCAATATAATCATAAAATTAGTTACATAATTTAATCACAATCAGATTTAGTGCGAATATTTTTCCTAACATTCTAGAGGTGGCTTCTGTGGATTTGGTGGAATGTAAAATTTTAAAGGTGGTTCCCACCAAATCTATTGTATAGTATCTTGTCTAGAGGTGGTAATCCAGCTCGCTGTTCGCGAGCCAGTTCATATTCGGCTCGAAAGGAGCTCGAAATCGAATCGCTCGTTTAGTAAACGAGCAGAACACGAGCTGAATTTCTCAACTCGTTTAATAAACGGGCCGAATCAGCTCGCTCGTGTTCGGCTCGATAACAGCTCGAATACATTTATATTATATATATATATATATATATATTAATTATAATTATATATAATATAGATTTTTATTATTTAATTTTTATTCTAACTTAAATATAAAATTCAACTCGGTTATAAAGAGACCTAAAATAAAAAATACTCATTTATAGCTAGAATGTTTTTAAAAGTATTAAAAAAATTTAATCCTTGGAAGTGGTTTTTTGGTCATTAGATCAAAAGTCAAGAATAATGATTATTTGTGAACAATTGTATATGATCCAAAAAGCTATTAGAATTAATTCAAAGATTAAAAATATTATAGTGCCCTTTCAAAAGTATTGTGGCAAGACTTTATATATATATATATATATATATATATATATATATATATATATATATATATATATATATATATATATATATATATATATAAAAGAAATACTTCGATAAATTTTACTATTTAGATTTTAGACCAACATAATATAAAAAATTTATCTTTTTATAAATTTTAATTATTAGATTAAAATTTTAATTTTTTAATTTTTTTCAACTTTACACTTAATAGTGAGAATAAAAATTTAACTTATTATTCACGAGCCAACTCGTATTCGGCTCGTTAATAAACGAGCCGAACACGAGCGGAATTTTTCAGCTCAATATTTAATCGAGTCAACTTGTATTCGACTCATTTATTAAACGAGTCGAACACGAGCCGACCCCAGCTCGCTCGTGTTCGGCTCGTTGATATCCCTAATCTTGTCTCGTATAATATTTAATTTTGCACAGTAAAGCACTTAACTTTCACACTTTCCGTTAATAGTCAATTTTCATACAAATAACAACCCAACTTCGCTAGGAATAATAACTCATCCGGCTCAAATACTTAAGCCCAATTATTATTACTAAAATTCATAGTACCTTATATTCCTAATCATTTTTATTTTTTTTTTCATGTGTGACTGGGTTTACATTTTTTCTATACTTATTCTAAAACCCAAACAATTCCTGCGTTGAAAATATAAAACAATAAAATTTCGAGCTTGAAACCTTAAGGAGTAATCATTAAACCCTTTAATACTTACATTAGATCCGAAAAAATCGCCACGTGACAAGAAGAACGATCAATGTGGTCAATCAAACTAATCAAATCGAAAAATAACGTGTGGTGTCACATGGTGAAGAAGTCGGTCAGCTAAGCCAGGTGACTCATCAAACAAATTGAAGATGATGACGCTATGAGTCGAGAAAAAAAAACCTAAATCCGAACAGGCATAGGTGACAGTCGACTGAGATTAAGCATGACATCAGTCAATTGATTTATGAAACGACTAAAAATAAAGATCGAGACCAAACAAACCGACTGAATAACGCCTGACATCAAGAGGGCGGAATCATAGAGCTTGGAGTTTGTGGCTAACACGATTCTAATTAATTCAAACACACTTTTCCGATCGCGGCCAAGAAACGCATCATTATCCATAATGATGAGCGATTTTCGAAAAAAAAAAAAGTAGTCAAATGATACACCATTATTCAAATGGATGAATAGTTTCAAGAGAAACCCGCATTAGTATAAATAGGCGATTTTTTTAATGAGAAGCGGTCTTTCTCACATCAAACGAAGCAACCACTCTTATTTTCATGTCTTTCGATTTCAGTATTTACCGTTTTACTACTCCATACTTACAGCTTTTCTATACATTTTTTTTTAAATGTAGCTTTCCTACTATCTTGAGAGTAGTCTAATCCTGTAATCAGTTACAAATGCTTGTGACTCCTTGCATGTTAAATCAATGTAAAAAATAGTTCGACTCTTTAAGTCGATCGAGTCTACTTTAGTTGCGAATAAGTGTTTGATTAAGAAGAATTCGGTTGAGTCAATTCTTTCTCAACCCATTTGTTCAATTCGTATTTCAGAGTGTCAACTCCGCAGCCTATCGACGACAGGACGAGATAAGCAGTCGACCTCCGGATCTGCTACTTGTTAGAAAAATAATCATGTTAAATCTGATTGTGATTAAATTATCTAACTATTTTTATGATTAAATTAAATAATAAAACTTACCTTTAATCGCTATGAAAATACCAGAAATTGTAGAAGAATGAAACCACAATAAATTTATCCGGAAGCGTGTGCCCTAAAGCGTATTTCCGTCCTTCGTGCGGATTAATCGGAGACACCATCCCAAAGTATAACCGAAATTTCTCTTCCTACGAATACGATCGTAAAAGAAATTGACGGAGACTCTTTCAACACCCGACGATAAATAATCAAACAAGAAAGATTGGATCAAACAAAATATTTCTTATCTACTATTCATGTAAAGCATATCTCTATATCTTTTTTTTTCAAAGACACTGTATACCTATATATACATAGAGTGAGAAGGTGTAAACGTTGGAGTTAGGAATCCTAACGTTGGGATCCTTAAATGGATTTTAACGTTGGATCCTTAATTGGCTTTGGGAATCCTAACGTTGGGATCCTTAATTGGATCCTAACGTTGTATCCCTAATTGGCTTTTCAAGTATGAAGAAACGTCCACAATTAGCCAAGGTGCCGGCTCCGTGAAGCATTTAAAACAGTATTAACGAGAATTAAAACTTATTAAATAATAATAAATAAAAATAAATTAATAAATTAATTAAAAATTAATAATAAAATAATTATTAAAAATTTTAAAATTTTAAATTTTATTCCAACACTCCTAGCAACTTACACTAGGAACAATCAGCACAATATATTAATATTAAAAGATAAAATTTGAAGTGGACCAATTCAAAGCCTCAGACTATATAAATTCCAAAATAGCAGCTATTTCAAACTTAACAAATAAATTTATATGCCCAAAGTGGTCCATGTTGACCACATGGAATATTTAATTAATAAACTAAAAGAAGAAGCTTCTTTGAACCGCAACAATCCGTGTATCCCTTTGACCATTGATTTGTACACACAGAGAGAGAGAGACCATCATGTATAAAACATATACAACAACCTTCACAACTCGTGATAAGAGCTAATTAAGGACAAGTCAATTCCTCTCAAGCACACATAAACTTGTTCTCAGCTGCATCAAACCATGTTTTGTGGAACTGGTAACTTCAAACACATTGATCATGAGGATCCAAACACAAGTGCACCCAAGGGATCCAAGAAGAAGGCCAACAAGAACCCCTACTCGACGAGAGGGCTCGACAAGTTCTCGTCGGTGTTATCGGAGCTAGAGTCCAAGAAGGAGAAGATCATGTCGAAGGCCGGCTCGCAGGGCGTCGCGATGGTGCGATTCGCCTACTCGAGCTCGCACGACAGCTGGGCTCCGATCGTCGTGAGGATAAGAGATTGCGAAAAGAGAGACAAGCAGAAGATGTCGGAGAGCGTCGAGGAGGCGTCGACAACAGTCGGAGAGGAGAAAATGGTATTGGATAAGAATGAGGAGGGGGAGGAGGGAGAGAGGGTGAAGAAAGGCTTCTATTGGGGAAGTTATTATTGGCCTTTGGTGGTGGTGTTGATGTTGGTTTGTTTAGTGTTGTGTGGAAGAGTTTTTGCTATATGTTGCACTACTGTATGGTGGTATTTGGTGCCAAGTACTATGAAGAAAAAGAAGTATGGAAAGAGAGTTATTGAGAGCAAGAAGAGGATGGCAGGTGTAGATAAGTGAATTTGTAATTCACACCTGAGAATTGAGATAAATGTAAATAGACTGAGAAGGAAGGGTCATGAGAATTGAGATGCCTCTTCCTTTTATTTTCTTTCTCATTAACTTGCTATAAGAAGATTGTTAATATATATATATATATATATATATATATATAGGGTTACTATACTTTTATGAGTATAAACTTTTTTATACTCATAACTTTTTTGCCTTTGGATGAAGAAATACGCGGTTAGAATAATAGTGGTCCTCTTAGGATTTACTAGGTTGTTGGAGAAATAGTATAAATCCTAGGGACTACTATAATCCTAACCGCATATTTCTTTATCCAAAGAATGAAAACTTATGAATGCAAAAGAATTTTACTCATAAGAGTATAGTAGCCGGGCCTATATATATATATATATATATATATATATATATATATATATATATATATATATATATATATATATATATATATATATATATATATATATAGTCCGGCTAGAATACTATCGATAGCACCAAGTAATTGGTGCTATCAAGTTTTTTGCCGTTGGATGAAAAGATATGCGGTTGGGATTATAATGGTTTCCTAAAATTTTTACTATTCAACCAACCACCTAGTAAACCCTAGGAGACCACTATCATCTTAACCATATATTTTTTAATCCAAAGGCTAAAAACTTAATAGCACCAATGACTTAGTGCTATCGATAGTATTCTAGCCTAATTCTATATATATATATATATATATATATATATATATATATATATATATATATATATATATATATATATATATATATATATATATATATATATATATATATATATATATATATATATATATCCAAGTTGAAATTGTCTGGGAATCAGGCTTTAATATCATTACTTCTTACATTCTTTGCTTTTCAGTTTTGTTGCTCATTATTTGGTTGTAGGGATTGGTTGGGAAAATCCGGTACTCGCTTCGGTATCAGATTCTATGAATTCGCAACCCGCTTCGATACCGTAATTCACGTCGGTACCGCCTAAAGTTAGAATTTCACAGCGAAAACGTCAAATCGAATTTTTACCATAAACCCGACCTCTCAATATAACTGGATCTAACACAACCATAAAGAGAAGAAAATCAAAACAAAAAATATGCGGGTGAAATAAGATTCATTAACCAAGAGAAGAATTACACCGATTACACCGACTCCTCTTCCAATAGAGTAGCTTCAACCCGAGCCCTCCTCCTGAATCTCTCTCATCCTACTCTTGTCTTCTATAAACCTAAAAAATTATTGGTGTTGCTAAATCCTAACCCCCACCACCTCCTTGGGTGTTACCACCACCGTGAGTGTGGATACCACTATATGGATGTGGCTAAATCCTAACCCCCACCACTTTCATGGGTATTACTACCACCGTGGGTGCGGTCATCTTAACACCACCTCCAAATAATAGCACATATACTATATTTATAGCTTACAGCAAAAATTATCCAAATCATAGTCTAAATAAATTTTTATTTAAATTAATATTTAAATCTTAACAAATCTATCTCTTTAAAATTTAAATATTAATCTTAATCCAACTAGAATTCAACTACAAATCTAATCAAATCCTAACCCATTCAAATCTACACTGTTCTAGCAGTTGGCCAATCTCTGAGTTCAATTAGTAAGGGTTTTCTTCTTTTTTTTTCTTTTGTTTTTTTTTTTAAGAGAACTTCATTTAATTGGTTTTGAAGGGAAGCAATTAGACTTTGAATTTAGGATCTCTCTCTTAACAAATTGCACTAAAACCAATGGGTAATTAATTATTCATGGGTGTTTTACTAAAGAAATAGAAAGATTGCCCTTTTGTAGCTGCATACTTTAATTTGAAGATTTATTTGACAGGTGTGAGTAACACTCCAATAATTTTATATTAATATAAAATTAGAATTGGATATATATGAGATTTAATCACTTTCACTATTCAATAACCAAACTTAAGTATTTTGAATTTGAATGCTAAGTTGACAATACTTGTGGCTTGAAATTAATTGGTTGCAGTGTGGCTCAACAAGTAATTCATGCTCAACCAAATTTCGAAACACTAAAATGCATACACTGAACTGTGACCAAACTGGAGGCTACCTTACCTGCATAGAGTGAGATCTGCAGGCCGAAATCTGCAAAACTCAATTATAAAGGCTTTAGAATGAAAATATAAAGCTCCTTAGATGCAATCTACAATACTTAAACACAAAGAAACATTTCACGTGGATCGGTTGTATGCAAATTAGAGAACTTACTCGAACTAATCATCACCCAAGCTTGCAAATTTTCGATCACCATTGAGCTATTAAGATTCTAGTAACTGACAATTTCGCAGTTCAAATCTGATCCAACATGATATGGTATCAGTCGAAAAAATTTTACATAATTTAAAAGGCCACAAACTGGATGGTTGATACAACATCTTTCGGCCTTGAGATGGCGAAAGTCTTTCATGTTTCTGTATTTGGTCTTCGCAAGCCGACTTGTGCACTTGCCTAACAATTTTGTGCAATGCCCCTCAGTCCTGTATGTTATTAACGCCGAAAAGAGAAAAGAAATGGCAATGCAGAGTTAGTTCATAATAGAACGCAAACAAAAAAACCAAGGAAAATGAGATGAGAAGCATACGGAAAATAAAAGAATCTGCACAGTTACTTTGGGCAATTAGTACAAGATTGCATGGGCAACAGCTAATTATTTGACGTGCATGTGATCTATACATGAATGTTATATAAACTCGCATAATAAGGGTCTCTTTGGCCTCATTGGAGCCTCTGGCTTCTGGAAAAGAATGTTTAAGCCAATAAAAAAATATCGATTTTTCTATATATCAGAAGAGCCACCAGTTCACCGCCCTTGTTTTTAGTAGGGTATGATTAGATGTTGCTGTTTGGTGACCAGTCCACATCAAAACAGTGTTCTACCAATCATGATCCAATGGCCAGGATTCAGTAGATCCGGTCATCTTGCCCGGAACTGTCGCGATCGTTGTTTCCGTCCTTCTCCGACCATGCAGAGAGCCACCGGCTCCCGCCCTGCCACCTTGAAGGTTTTTGTTCCTTTCTCTGAAGGCTTCTTCGCCCGGCAACAGCAATGCCGGAACGCGGTGCTCGTCAGTGTCGTGGGGGTGGCCAGACTCGGACCTTGCCCACAAGAAATGATTGCGATCGATCTCGCGAACCGCTTTGGGGGTTTCTCCACCAACTTTCTGGTGGCTCGTCATCGAGAGAAGGACTTCGCAATCTTCCTTCCTCTCTGGATACGACCGAAAGTTTTAGTATGCAGGGAGGTCGTCAGTCTTGCGCAATGCCGCCTGAGGTGTTTTGAGTGGCTTCCTCTTAAAGGAGCCTCCCGATCTAGATTTTCCTTCAAAGCATGGATTAAACTTGTCAACTTGCCGTTTGAGTGTTCGTCCGAGTCTCGAGTCGCTGCTTTGGTCAACGGGTTTGGTCGCTACCTTCAGGGGGACGTTGCCAGCCTCAACTTGCAGGATCTCGCCGGCTTTAGGTGCCAGCTCACGGTTGACGATCTTGCCGACATCCCCGAAACCCTGTCGGTTAGCTTGGGCGATCTCGTTGGCACGGTGACTGTTCTTTTGGAAAGCGCGGCGCCTTTAGGTGGAGACGTCTGCCGTTTCCCCTTGGCTGGAGGCGTCTTATACGAGGGGGGGGATCAAACGACTCCCTTGGGTCGCTCGCGGGCGAGGAGTGTCGCCAATCTCGGAAGGGCTCAGGGCGACTGTGAGTCTAGGGAGGGTGATGATTCTGGACATGAGGACTCATGGAACTCCTCGGATTTCCGAGATCGGAGGCGTTCTGTGCGGTCAGGCACCTTGCGCGGCCGGAGTCCTCCGCGGAGTTCCATCCCGACCCACTACAGCGACGCCGGCCGCCAGTTAGCCGTCGTGGATTCGGGGATCAGGCAAGGTTCGTCGGTCATTGCCTCCTCGTCTCGTGGACCGATCGCTTCGGTGCAGTGGCGTCCGAAGGAGGTGCGTCAGCGTCTCAGCGAGGGCGAAGGGTTTCGAACCTTGCATCAGAATGGTACTTTTTCAAACGCAGTGTCGGTTCCGAGGGGTTCGAGGTTGCTCCGTTTTGGGTTGAGCCCCGTTGATTGCCCTGACAGTCGTGGCGGCGAGGAGCCCGAGGTAGCTACGATACAAGCCTCGGGATCTCGCTCCGCCCTTGACGCTACGTTGGTGCTACGGCTCCCCCCTCAAGCGCTATCTGGCAGGACCTTGGCGGTTTCGGTCTCGGGCCTTTCCTCGGAGGCGAGCAGACCTAGATCGCCTTCTTCGGTGCATCGTGAGCTGTCACCCTCGGTTCTTGTTCCGAGGGTTGGGAAAACAGGAGAGGGGCGTGTGGTCTTGCGGTCCCCCTACCCAGCTCGTGCGGGCTTGGAGCGTGGTGGGCCCCCGAGCGGTGGTTTGGGCCCGATTGGGTGGGCCTCCTATCAATTCCTTAATCTAGCGTTTGTGCAGTCAGCGGTCAACATGGATGGGTTGACCCCAGGGGGGGCCAACTTGGAGAAGCCCGCGGTCATCTTATCTGTTACTGGTTTTGGGGAGTTCCACTTCAGCTTGCTGGACAAAGAAGGATTCCTTTTTGGGCTTCTCGTCAAACCTGGGCCACTTTGGGGCCCTGACCGTTATCCAACCTTCTTTCCTTTTCTGTTCAGAGGCACCCACCTTGGGCAGCTCTGCCTTCCAAGGAAGGTGCTCCCCTCGCCTCCCTCATCCTTTCTCTTCTGTAACCCTAAGGGTGTGTTTTCGGCGTTCTCAGCTTCGCTGGATGAGGACGCCCGGACCGCGGACGCGGATGCGTTGTCACCGGACAATGGCGGGTCGATGCTTGGGTGGCGGGAGGCCCTTGCCCGGCCTCGTGGGACTTCGGCGGACCAAGCTGAACCGAGGGCCTCTCCGACCGTGCCTAGGAAGAGCCCGCGACTCGCGCCTTTTTGCTCTGGCACCACGATGGATAGGGCTATCACCCGCAAAGCACTTCTTACTGACGGGTCGTCGGTTGGCCCTCTTTCTAAGGGGAATAGGGGATCTAGGGGCAAGGGTACGGCCGACCGCTTTATCGAACACAGGAAGATTTCGAGTAAAGCTGCCAAGTGTGGGGTTTCTTTGACAGTAGAGGATGTGCGCAGCTTCGAGGGTTTTTTGCGAAACGCCGCTTAGGCGGCTGTTTTAGGCTTTAGTACGGTAGGCTGATGGATATGTTCGCCGATGTTCTCAACGATCTGGATCTAATAGATTTACCTATGTGCAACCAAAACTTTACGTGGTCCAATATGCAGAGCTGCCCGACCGTGGCCAAGCTCGATCGTTTTTTTATTTCCACTGAGTGGGATCAGGCCTTCCCTCTAACCAAGGTTACAGCGATCCCGAGGGTTACTTCTGATCACTCTCCGTTACTTCTTTCGTCTTGTAATAAATTACCGCAACGCCTGTTCCGATTTGAAAATGTGTGGTTGGGACGAGTTGACTTTTGTGACTTGGTGCCGATTTGGTGGAACGAAGTAGGGAGCAAAGGCTCGGGCGTCTTAACCTTCGCGGCGAAGCTCAGACACTGCCGTAAAAGGATCAAGGAATGGTGTTCTTCTAGCTTCTATAGCATTGTGAAAGCTAGGAAAGGGTTGACCGAAGAGATACAGAGACTCGACATTCTCGAGGAGCAGCAGCAACTGTCATCTCTGCAACTCGACTCTCGTAGGGAACTCAAGAATCAACTAGCAAAGGTCTTACTCGACGAATAGTGCCTGTGGAAGGCACGCTCTAGACAACAATGGTTGGAAAAAGGAGACGGTAACACGAAGTTTTTTCATGCTTGTGCTAATGGTAGAAGAAGAGAGAATAACATCGGAATGGTTGAAGACGAAGGTAGGCCTATCTTCGGGGAGAAGGCCAAAAAGGAGTATTTCTACGCCAAATTTAGAGAACTCTTCGGCCTGACCGCCCCCGACAATCAGCTGACTGGAGACTGGAGTAACCTGTTTGTAGATAAGAAGCTGGTTAGTCCTGAATTTCTCTCCACCCCTTCTACGCTGGAAGAGATAAAAAAGGCCACCTTTCAGTTAGGAAGCGACAAAGCACCGGGCCCAGACGGTTTCAATATGCGGTTTTATCAAAAGTTCTGGAAGGTGTTAAAAACGGATCTATTCACCATTTTTCAGGAGTTGTTCGATGGATCTCTAAGCTCGGGGCCTGTGGATTATTCTTATATATGTTTGATCCCGAAGAATGTGGGAGCTAATGTGGCTAATGATTTTAGGCCTATTAGTCTTTTAAATGGAGTTCCAAAGATCATTTCCAAGGTCCTCGCCAACCGGCTTGCAAGCGCCTTAAAGGACGTCATTTCCCCTTCTCAAACGGCCTTCCTAAAGGGGCGTTCTATCTTGGACTCTTTTGTAACGGCGAACGAGATTGTCAACTGGAGCACGAAACTTGGGATTGAGTGTGTGGGCATTAAAGCTGACTTTGAGAAAGCTTACGACAAAGTGAGCTGGAGCTTCGTGCGCAAGGTACTTATATGGCTGGGGGCGGATCAGCGGTGGTGCAGCTGGATCGACCAATGTCTTTCCAATGCCAAAATAGCAATTTTGGTTAATGGGTCCCCTACTAAGTGGATTAAAACTAAAAGAGGCCTCCGTCGGGAGGACCCCCTGTCACCCTATTTATTCCTCCTTGTTGCTGAGGCCTTAGCGAGAGTTTTGGATAATGCTGTCAAGAGTGGTCTCTTGAGGGGGGTCGGTCCTAGCGAGGATAGCGAGGTTTTCTGTATTCAATATGCAGATGACACTTTCTTTTTTTGTGATGCTAAACGTAGACATTTGCGCAATCTTCTTTTTGTGTGGCACCTATTCGAATGGGTATCAGGACTGAAGATTAACAAAAAGAAGTCCGAGATTTTTTATTTGGGTACGGACGAAGGAAAAGAGGAGAGGCCAGCTAAGATCCTGGGCAGCAAAGCGGGCTCCTTCCCAACCCGGTATCTCGGGCTTCCCCTCTCGAATAGACGTCTCCGAAAATCGGGCTGGCAGACCATCATAAGTAAAGTAGAGAGGAGGATCGAAGGGTGGCAAGCAAAGCTTCTTTCCCAAGGAGGTAGGCTCGTCCTCGTCAATTCGGTGATCTCGAACCTGCCACTATATTTCTTCTCGGTGTTTAAAGCGCCTATATGGGTTTTAAGGCGCATCAAAGCCCTTCGGAGGGCGTTTTTCTGGAAGGGTGGGAGTAGGGTTGTAGGTGGCCAATGCCTGGTACGTTGGAAGTCTGTTTGTAGAAGTAGGTTAGAGGAGGGTCTAGGGATCTTAGACTTAGAGGATATGAATTTAGCTCTTCTTGCGAAATGGTGGTGGAGGTTTCTCTCGGATTATTCCCTACAATGGAGTACACTCGTCGAACGTCTATACTATTCGAGAAGGAGGCCACTGAGAGAAGGGGTTTCCTTCAGACCCCACTCTCAGTGGTGGCAGAGCGTGCTTGCGACCAAGGAGTTTTTCAAGTGCGGGGTTCAGTACTCGATCGGTGATGGGAGCAGGGTTTCTTTTTGGTCAGATATTTGGTTCGGTCCCTGCTCGCTTACCTCTCTTTACCCCAGTATCTTTGCTTTGATTCGGAATAAAAATGTTAGAGTAAGGGATTGCCTCGGTCGTAACGGATGGAAGTGGGGTAAGATTTTGCAGGGAGCTAACCCAAGGACACCGCTAGTTAGACAGATGATCCAGGTGCTTACAGAACAGTTGTCCAACTCCACGGGGCTTAACAGAAAAGATGAAGTTAAATGAAGATGGACTAAGTCGGAAAGCTTCTCGGTCAAATCTTGTTATAATTTCTTAAAAGATGGTGGAATTTTCGACACAAAATTCGGTCTGATCTGGAAGACTAGGATTCCACTGAAGGTCAAAATTTTCGTCTGGCTGGTGTTGTGGCGTAAGGTGTTAACGGTGGATAACCTGCTTAAAAGAGGATGGACTGGGGAGACAGAGTGTACCCTCTGTTCGGCACAGATTGAATCTCTCGATCACCTGTTTATGAGTTGTGGGGCAACCAAATCCCTCTTGACGCGGCTGCCGCCCAACAAGCGCATGCTATGTTCCTGTACCAGCTTTGGGAAGAAAGTAAGCTCAAGGGAAGCTTTGGGAAGAAAGTAAGCTCAAGGGAGGCACCGGTGAAGCTTTGGGAAGAAAGTAAGCTCAAGGGAGGCACTGTGGGACGTAGGGAACTTGAAACTATCGCAGCAGTGTGGTGGGCAATTTGGCGAGAGAGGAACAAACGAATCTTTGAGCACAAAAAGTCTTGTTTGGTGCATCTGTTGGCCGAGATCTGCACCTACTGTTCACTTTGGAATTCCTTCTATTAGGTTTTTTTTTTTTTTTTTTTTTTTTTTTTCTCGGAAGCCTTGTTGCTTCGTGTTGTAGCTCAGTTCAAGTTCTTTTGAATGAAGCGGTAGCATACTACATTCCCTTCAAAAAAAAAAGAAAAAAAAGAAACCATGTACCAAAAAAGGCACTCACAGCTATTTCATCTTTTATCAATACCCTTGTGACGCCCCGCCATCCCGGGGATCATCCATCCTAGAACTACTCGCTTAACCCTCTTAACCTCTTGGGCCTAGCTACCACCAAAAATGCTATAGCCAGGTTAAAAGATTTAGTCCTATTTATACCTTATATATAGGACTAATCCAAATATTGGGGGTGTTACATTTCTCCCCCCTTTAAGCCCTAACGTCCTCATCAGGCTCAAGCACACTCACAAGTATCAGGCGATGTGAGATTTGTCTCGCTAGCCTTAGTCGACCTTGTGAGGAGCCGTGCTCTACCCACAACGGTCCTCAGCCAGGGAGCCACGCTCTACCCGTTGTAGAACTCTGGCTTAGCCGAGACTCATCTCATATTTTCGGTTGGTGATTATCTCTGATACCAACTGTGGCGCCCCAACTTTCCAGAGGGTCATCCATCCTAGAACTACTCTAATTCTAGCACGCTTAACCCTCTTAACCTCTTGGGCCTAGCCACCATCCAAAATACTATAGCCGGATTAAGAGGTTTAGTTCTATTTATACCGTATATATAGGACTAATCCAAATATTGGGAGTGTTACATTCTAGTTTGTGACATCCCAATAGTCCGACATCGGATGGGAATGGAATTGTGATTGGGTGTATAAGAGGCATGAACACTGGTAATAATAATTGGACTTAAACATTTTGGAATGTGGTTTGAGCCCAACGAGTTATTATTGTTAATGGGTCGGATCGTTACATTTGGTATCAGAGCCAAACCAGCGGGAAGCGTGTGACGAGTCTCGGCTGAGCCTGGGTCTAGATGACAGGGCTAGCGAGACAAGTCTCACATCACCTGGTGATTTTGGACTATGTGTGTGTTTGGGCTGACGAGAACGTCAAGCCTAAGCGGGGAGAGTCGGTGACACCCCAATAGTCCCACATCGGTTGGGAATGGAGTTGTGATTGGGTATATAAGAGACATAGATACTAGTAATAATAACTAGGCTTAAGTATTTTGGGTCGTGGTTTGGGCCCAACGAATTATTATTGCTAGTGGATCGGATCGTTACAATCCTCCCTTTGACAGCTCTCCTTGCGGCAGAAGCAGAAGCTTCAAATTGGAGCGTCCAATCTTGGATTTCAAAAGCTTATTTCAGCTTCCTACTTCAGCAAAAGCCCTAAATTTTATATTTACCAAACAACTAACTGCTTTTTAGAGTGGAAAACTTGTTTCAGAATCTAGACCCGCAGGCACTAATTCTCGAAATAAACAAATTTCACTATAACCTTTTGCACAAATAAGAAGAGGGATATGAAAAGTATGTATCTATTAACAGTCTAGGTGCATGAACTGATATAGAGAACTTACTCTGAATCTTTTTCTACGTGAACCATCCGAGTCAAAATGTGTAAGTTGTGACCGATGCCCAATAGCTTCATCTCTAATACGTCCTCTCAGCAGCTGTACTGAGCCACCCCTTTCTTGTCCATGATTTATAGCAGGCTTTTGTGCAATATTACGGAAGAAATCATCTCGGTCCCATGTCACTTCATAGTCTACCTTTAATCGTGATCCTTGCTACAAAATTAGAACAGTTTAATTTTATACTTAACTGAAGGAACTATAGATGCTTCTATACGGTATAACTTGAGAACATTCTTTACAAGTTATATCAATGAGAATGAAACTAAGCTTCTAGGGCTGCATTTGTTTATCGGGAATAACCACGTTATTCTCCTCAGTTAGCTATATGACACAATTTTTTGAGAAGTGAGAGTAATTTCACAATATTTTCGAAGAACATGGCAAATACCAATTTAATCCTCATCTAGAATGGTACTATCTCCCTCTTTAGCCACTCCAAGATTCCAAACATAAAATTGGTTTTATTGTCACTAGTCATTTATGGTGGCATGCAGGCATTTCAAGCAGGAAAGAAAATTTTATCGAACTAGATAATCTCCAAACTGAACTGTGTCAAAGTAAACAATGACAATTCACAGATTGCGAATGTTTTTAGAAAGGCGGTAAGGTATATATAGCGTGAAGTCAATATCCTGAAAACATAATTGAGGCCTCAATACTTCACCCAAATTAATCTGACGAATCAATGTTGAAAATCCACACTACCAACTAAATATTCGAAATGCCTGCAATTCAAGCAACGTGTATTTTGATGATTCTCATTTTAGCTTCAATAGGCAGTAAAAGAATATATTTCGCATAATTACCTTCTGCAGCGATCGCCCGCATAGCACCTTCATTGCATTGTAAAACTCATCATAGTTCTCAAATTGTACCCAGACCTTGCAATTAAGTCCAGATACTATCTCCCCTGCTGCTTCGTCTGGGTTCTTACCTAAATCATCTTCGCCGGCAACATTAAGATTCCTATCAGATACAAGAAAGAGAATCTAAATATTCGGTTAAGTCGATGAAAAACACAACACATATTTACGAACTTCGACCATCGATAACAGCATTAACAAATAACAACTGATAAGAAAGGCATGAAATAATGCATCCTGTCCAATCCTTTATATGGTTCAGTAGTTTCCACCAACAAGTTCTCTGATAAAAAAGCAAGCAAATTATAATTAGTACAAACAATTTCTGCAAAATCAATACCTTATCTTCCCCAATACTGAAAAGATGGTATGTGTAACAAGCATCGACGCCTTGGACGACACTCGAGGCTCCGCAAACCACCGCGAGGGCACGCCCTGCACAATTATCGTATCCGGCCGCCGAGGCACGCGCCTTACCGAGCTCCCTGCGAAGCAAGCCCTAGTTAAACACATCTCAACTAAGCGCCGCGCTACAAAGGCAACAACTTGATCGAGAAAAACTAGGGTTAGGGCAAAATTACGGCCATCGAGCAGCTGCGAGGCGTAGAAATCCTCCCACGACCTCTTCATCCGCTCGAAATCGTCGGAGGGAGGGATCTCCACCTCCATCCGGAACCTCAAGCCCTCCAAGTTGAGCTCGATCCCGCCCAATCTCCCCACCACGGAGCTTCTCCACTCCAAGAACCTCTTCCGAACAGCCTCTTCGTCCTCCTCGTCGTCGTCATCCTCGGCGTCGTCGGATCGGCGGAGGAAGGCGAGGTCGCGGACGTAGAGGGTGCCGAAGGCGACGGGGTCGCCGCGGCGGAGCTTGTGGGGGTCGGGGGCGCGGCGGAGGAGGAGATCGTCGTGGGAGAGGGTGGGTAGGGAGGAGGAGCGGAGGAGGGCGAGCTTGAGCTTCCACTCGTCGAGGGGGGCGACGGAGAGGTCGGCGCGGAAGAAGGTGAGGCGGAGCCTGAGGCGAGGGGAGAGGGAGAGCCCGCCACCCAGGTCTAGGGTTTCCGTCGGCGGGAACGACCTCCACGATCTCCGCCGGGGTGCTACGCCGGCGCCGGCGCCGGCGCTGGCCACGGAGGCGGCGCTCATCGCCGCCGCTGTAAAACGGATTCCGAGGTTTTCGTATCCGAGTTTTCAGTTTTCACTTCCCCGCCCCACAACGGCGTAGAGTAACGTAGTTTCGAAGGGTAAAGCGAGTGAGAGATTAAAATTGTTCCGTAAACCTAGTGCACCACGTCAACCGTATCCCAATGATACACCCTCTATCCACCTTGCACCACATTTATGTCTCAAGCGAATACAACTTCTTTTTCTTTTTTTTTCTTTTTTTTTAAAAAAAGAAATAAAAATTATAACAAAATTTTATCTACAAAAATTAAGATGAAATGGATAAATTCCCACAATTCAAATTTTCTCCCATCCTTTTTTATTAGTATTGTCATATGAAATAGCAAAATATTTAATAAAAAATTATAATTTTAGAGTCCGCTTTGGTTCAGAGTTTATATAGTATTCTAGTAATTTTTTATATTCAAATTATTATTATTCAACTTTAAGTTGGATAGTTGTAAAAGAAATTAATGAAATAGTTAAATCATTGTAGATTTCTAAATGACAGAAATATTATTTTTCATAAATTCAAAAATATTCTTATTTTCATATTTAATATAAATTATTAATAATTCATTAATAAAAATATATTAAATTTTAACAATTTTTCAACTCATGTGACTTGATAACTTAACAATAAATTTGTCATTGTAAATATGTAAAGTATATAATGTTTCTAGAATAGTACAAATATTGAACCAAGAGGTCCCTTTAATAAAATAATATTTTAAAATTTTATTTGTTATATTTATATATAATGTGAATTTGTTTATCAAAAATTATACATTTTATATTGAATAAATAGGACAAAAAGGATTTCTCCACAATTCAAAAATTCTTTTCCCTGTTCTTATAATTTTGACATTCTTAAAATTATTATATTTATTGTTTAGTAGACTTTGAAATTTGTGGTGTTTATATGATGAACGATAGATGAAACGGTCTCACGTCAGAAATAATATAATTAAATATTTATTTTTTATAATATAATAATCTTAATTTTGAATATTTTAATTAAAATTTTTTGAATTATAAAGATCTTCTTTTCATTTATTATTGTTTATTTTAGTGCCTTTTATCCAAAAAAAAAAAAAAAAAAAAACTATCCCTTCTATTTTAAAATTTATTTTTAAAAATAATAAGTTATGTTTTAAATTTCGAATTGTTAAATTTTAAATTTTAAATTTTGATTTAGATTTTAAATTTAAATTTATACTTATATTTTAAATTTCGAATTTATTTTTAAAATTAAAATATTAAATATTATATTTTTATTTAGATTTTAAATTTAAATTTTAAATTTTAAATTTAAGTATAAATTATGTTAAGTTATAATATAGTAAAAAATAATATTAAATTTGACTACAAGAACAATTTTAAAATATATTACACATTATTATTAGGGTTATTGAATTTTATTAAATAAATCAAATATAATAATTTAATATTCGTTATAATCAAATATTATAATACCGTATTAAATCAAATAAAATAATACAGAATTAATAATAATTTGATTAAAATAATATGTAATGTTGTGCAATCCCCTAATAAAGTGAAATGAAAAATAAAGCTAAAAATATAATAAATATATATTAAAAATAATATTTTAATTAATTAATTTATTTATATGATACAAAAATATTTAATTAGATATGGTAGACGTATAAGGAATAATTATTTGACTGAGAAGATTTTCTGCTGATTTTTTTTATCATAAATCTAAAAAGGAACTTTTAATGGACTAAATAATTTTTAGAAAATTTTATTTGCCAATTAATTTTTTGTATCAACTTAGCAGGACAAAAAAAAAGAAAAAGAAAAGAAAAAACAGTAAATTATTCTTCGTTTTCATATTATTATTATTATTTATAATTTTTTTTATTTTAAATTTTATTAAAAATAGTTTATCATTTCTTAATTATTATAGGAAGATGAGCTAGATAATAAAATATAATTATTTGTCTAACTAATTTTTTAATAAAGTATTTAATCAACTTTAAATTTTTTTAAAATTTATTTTTTTTAAATGAATTTTGTACATTCAAAATCAGGTGTATATTTTACACCCCACATATTTTGGAGTAGGTTAAAGTTTACTGGTTACTTCAAAGTGACGAGTGAAGAAGTTTCTATCCCAGAATATGATTATTTTGAAGTAATGAGTAAAAAAAATTTTATTCCAGAATAAATGTAATGTATATCATATATCCGATTAGAATTAAAAAAAAAAAAAAAAAAAAAAAAAAAAAAAAAAAAAACTTGCGTGCTGCATGTGCGTGGTTTCTCATTGGAAGGGTCCACCACGTGGCACATCTACAAAATTTCCCTGGTCCAAATCGAGTCAAACCGCGTCCAACGATCGCTCACAGCTTTAAAAGCAAACGAGACGGGGACGACGAGGACGACGAGGAGAGAGAGAGAGAGAGAGAGAGAGAGAGAGAGAGAGCTAGGGTTTACGAGGGATCGAGATGGGGGGACTCTGCTCGTGCCTCGACTCGTCGAAGGCGCAGAGGCTCGAGGAGGATCGCCTCGAATCGCAAGAGGCGCGCGCCAAAGCCGCAGAGGCCGCTCAGAAGAGGTAATCAATCCATTTCTCCCTCACAATTTCCCCATTTTTATGCATCTTTGGATCTTAATTCTCTCTTACGGAATACGAATCGAAAAAAGAAAGCACGGCTACAATCCAAGCGCGTTGGGTTTAGTTGGCTCTTTTTGATGCAAAGATTTTGATCTAATTCTCTTCATATGAATCGAAAAAAGAAGATTTTGACGTCGTAATGTTCATTAGAGCAGCTGGGATTCAACTGGGTTGGGTCAAATTGGCTCATTTGATGCGAAGGGCGATGAGTTTTATGTGTACCACCCTGTTTGGAATCCTCTAAATCATTGATTTGTATCAGTACATTCCCTAGTTGGAAGCATTAGTGGAATTGCATTGATATCTGATGATTTGAAATGATTTCAGTAAGCATATAGTAAATCCGATGGTTTGCGGTTGGCGAAATCGCCGTGATTTGCGTTTTCATGCATGAGAAAACTTTTCTATTTCTAATTAACACTATGAGCCATGTGACATAGGATAATGCCACAATGTTGATCAGACACTCTCTTATGAATGGGAAAAAGAAGGTTTTGGTTCAAAGATTGATGGGTTTTATGTATGCATCTTTGATCCAGTTCTCTCTTATTATGTATTGGGAAAGAAGAATTTTGATGCCACAATGTTGATTAGAATAACTAGATTTTAAGTGGGTTTGGTGTGATTGGCTCGTTTGATGCAAAGATTGATTGCTTTTGTTGTGATCTTTGCAGGCAAGAGCAGTTTGAGAAGTCGGCGGCGGGAAGGGCAGCAAGAGCTCAGTTGGCGGCCGCCTCGAAGCAATCGAATGCAGCGAGCACAGGAGAGCCAGTTCTTAAGGTAATATAGATATTAGAGTTCAGAGATCGGTAGATTTAGATGATTGTTGTGGTAGAGAACGGATCGTCTTTTGCCTTGTGTTTTATATGTTTTTTCCTTTTTGTTGAAATGGAATTTTGGTTTTCTGCAGTGGCAGATGGGGTGAGCGCTAGCTTGTGTGTTTGGGGAGCATTTGTATATTTGTAAGTATTTTGATGTTCTTGTGACCAAATACAACAAGAAACTGTAATTTGGTTCATTTCTGTGCTGTGAATGATATTGTGATTTGTTGCATTGTTAGATATTTAAATACATAGTAACATGTGCTTCTAAGTCCATCTACTTTCTCCTTAGGTTTTCTTATTTCCCAACATCAATTTAGGAACTTTATATTTGGTTACTTTTTTATTTGGAAACCAGCGTAATTAAATTAGAGTTTGAGATGAGTGATGATAACTGTTTGCCAATGGGAAGGGTTTTATGGCATTCCTTTTTGCAATTAGGGTGGATACACATTAAACAATTTTCATGCTTGAAGTTTCCATTTGTAAATAGCATTGTGTCAAAATCAGAGTTTGTCCTATTTAAACTGAAGATCCATGCTGGTAAAGTTAGCTACATGTCCAAATTTCTGAGAAAACTTGAAATCTGGTAACTGAGCGTCGATAACCAAGGCATTAGCTGACCTTTAATTGTCGAGAATGAGCAAGTTTGGCATGCATAAAAAAGTCATTTTGTCTGCCCATAATTTATGGCCATCTTCTCATTCTTCTTTCCGTTCTTCTGAATTTTCTGGTGGATTATATAATATCTAATTAAATATACTTAAGTAGGATGGTGGTATCATTTACAGTCTCCTTAAGAGGCATTTTAACAAGGACAAAGGATTGCTAGGGGAATGCTTAATCAATAATGGATAATCTCAGAGGAAAGCAATCCAGCATTTAGTTGCTCAGTGATGAAACAACTGGCGGTGTAACTTAATTTTCTAGTAATATGCGATCTTAATCTTAATGGGGATCTTGATGTTGTTATAGTCTATAAGTCTGATTTTTCATTTTCTCCCCATGGATATAATAATCCATCTACAGGGAAAAAACTAACATATGGAGAAAGGAATGTGGCTTTAAAAATGAAGAGTGTCTAGGGTGATGAGTTGACCTGTGAATATTTTGACTTGATAATACAAATTGAGTATGTTTTATGGTTTGATTTCGACAAGCTAATCCTTCTTTATCTCTGTTTGTTTTTCTTTCAGGCTGAAGAAAACTCATGAGTTGCCTGGATGGGTTCAATATTATCACTGCACATCCTCAGCGAAAACTGTTGCTATCTGCATCTCTAGTATTTGGATGTGTGAATAATGTATCATTTGTTTGCACAACAGCTTTCCTGTTTCTTTCCTTTGTTTATGTGGGAGACCCTGTTTGTTTTTATTCATCATAGCAGTTAAAAGAGTTGTTATCTGTTCTGTAAATATTAATTTATTGTGATTGTAAATCTTGAACTGTAATAAATCCAACCCTTTTTTTTTTTTGGCTTTTATATATAATATAAGCAAGTTTGTTTGTTTCACATACTTCTGCATGGTGCATATTCTAAAAACAGAAGAAGAAGAAGAAGAACACACCGTCGATAGGAAAATATTGTCTCAGAAGTACTTTTAACAAGAAAAATGGATTTCTCAACTAGAGTATAAATGTAAGTCACTCTGTGAAATTTTCAACTTTCCAAGTGAAGTTTTTCTTCATTCATTAGAAGTGTCCTTAATGTAACATCTATGTATTGCAATTGTGAACATTGAATTTTTATCGATCTTTATATATTACGCTCATAAAACAGAGAAGCGACGAGCTTACCTTTTGGCTATTGTGATCCGCGACTAATGTGGTCTAGGTCAAGGCTATAGTTTTTCATCATCTTCTTGTTATATCCCGACGATCCGCAACCCGCCGATGATGAGATGTCTCGGAGGCGTGGATGGCGGTGAGGATGACGGTTGATACGAGAGACTTCCGGACGATCCGCACCCCATCTATGATGAGAATACTCTGAGACGAGGGTGGCGGTGAGGATGATGGTGTCCAATTGGTGGGTGAATCACAGAATTGAGTTGAGGTGAGAGTAGAAAGAGAGGTTTTGGAAAGAAATGAGGAGAAGAGAATGAAAGAGAATTGGGAAGAAAGCTTACTATTCCATTCCTAATTCTACTTTTCTTACAATTACTCTTATATACTCTTCTCTCCTAATTCATAATTTGCGATAATGAAAGGATTACACTAAAATATCTGAAATGGTAAGTCTAACATTACTGGACCACTAAGGCTTATTTTGCTAATGTGCTGGGCTCATAAAGTGGGCCCCCACTACTCCTGCTGAGTGAGTATTGCTAAGAGCACCCTGATGGGCCTCCGCCTGTGGCCCGCTGTGGCCCTTGCTCCCTCTCCTCTCGTCCGAGGCCTGCTGTGATCATTACCCTATCCTACAGAAAGTCGGAAGCCCCTGACTTGTTGGATCCTCTCGAGTTCCACTTCACTGTTGACCGCCCTCCCCTCAAATCCCCTTTTTCCTACTTCTCCTCCCTCCTCGCCATCTAGGGTTTGGGTGTTCGGTCGTTACACACCCTCCCCCTCAAAACGATCCTTGCCCTCAAGGATCGAACTTCGGAAATTATTTCTTAAGAGCCCAGTAGTCCTCCCATGTAGCTTCGGCTTCATCCAAGTTGCTCCATTTGACGAGGACTTGCGTCGTCGCCCGCTTACCGCGACGTGCTAGGCGGCGATCGAGCACTCTCTCCGGTGCCGCTAAGATCTGGCCACTTTCGCTAGCCTTGGGGGCCGCCGGTGAGATCTGTGCCTTCTCTGGGATCCCCTTCTTAAGCAGAGAGACGTGGAACACCGGGTGCACTCGGGATTCCTCGGGGAGCTGCAGTCGGTAGGCCACCGGCCCGACCCGCTCGAGTATTTTGAAAGGCCCGAAGTATCTGGCAGTAAGTTTGAGGTGGTGCCTCAGGGCAACACTGCTCTGGCGGTAGGGTTAGCTTCAGGTAAACCTCTTCTCCTTCTTGGTACTCCTTGTCGATTCTCTTCTTGTCAGCATTTTGTTTCATCCTGTTTTGCGCCTCCTTCAGCCTCGCTCGCAGTAAGTGCACCATCCTTTCCCTTTCCTGATTCCATTCTTCCACCGTGGGGCCGACGTTCATATTCAAGTGCACCATTGGGTATGCTGGGGGGGGGTATCCATACATGGCTTGGAACGGTGTCATCTCTAAGGAGGAGTGGTGGTTGGTGTTATACCACCACTCTGCCAGGGTCAGCCACTTGTGCCATTTGCGCGGGTGTTGGAAGCACATGCAGCGCAAGTAGGTCTCTAAGCACCTATTAACCCTTTCTGTCTGGCCGTCGGTCTGCGGATGATATGCCGTACTCATTTGCAACTTGACCCCCATGAGCTTGAATAAACCTTGCCATATCTGGCTGGTAAAGATTTTATCTCGATCCGATACGATCCCTTGGGGAAGCCCGTGCAATCGGTAGATAGTATCCATAAAAGCCCTGGCCACGTCTTGAGCACCGTAGGGATGAGTGAGTGCAATAAAGTGGGCATATTTTGTGAGCCTGTCGACTACCACGAGTATTGTATCCTTCCCCTCGGATTTTGGCAGTGCTTCTATGAAATCCATGCTGATTGATTGCCACGCTTGTACAGGGATTTGTAGAGGTTGTAGCAGTCCAGCGTAAGGCGTCCCGTCGACCTTGTTTCTTATGCATACTTCGCACCCCTTTACCCTCTTCTCTATGTCCTGTTTCATGCCGGGCCAGTAAAATAATTGTTTCATTCTTCTATAAGTGTGATTCATACCTGAATGTCCACCTAGGGCCGACGCATGCATCTGATCCATGAGTCATATCCTTAGATCCCCCGAGCCCCCGATGTAGAGTCTCCCCTTGTATTTAAGTATCCCCTGCTGGAAGGTAAAATTTGGTTGGGCATCGGGGCTCAACAGCAGTTGAGTTATGGTATGCTGCACCTGGGCATTTCCTTCGTAGCTCTCCACCACTTCCTGGACCCATGAGGGAATTATGGCAGTAATGGCATTGTTGTCACCCACTTCTCTCCTTTTTCTTGAGAGGGCATCCGCCGCGACGTTCTCCTTCCCCTTCTTATACTGGATTGTGTAATCCATCCCCATTAATTTGAGCATCCCTTTTTGTTGTACTGTTGTGGTTATTCGTTGTTCCAGCAAGTACTTCAAACTTTCGTGGTCCGTCTTGATGACAAATGGTTTGGAGCCGAGGTAATGTTTTCACTTTGTCACGGCTAAGAGTATGGCTAAAAATTCTTTTTCATACGTCGATAGCCCCATGTTGCGCAGGCTGATCGCCTTGCTGAGGTAAGCCAATGGCTTCCTATCTTGGATAAGTACGGCTTCGATCCCATTACCACATGCGTCCACCTCTATAGTAAAAGGTTTGGTGTAGTCGGGCATGGCCAATACCGGAGCTGTTGTCATCACCTCCTGCAGCCTTTCGAATGCCTTTTGTGCTTCGTCAGTCCATGCGAAGTTGTCTTTCTTTAGCAGCTCGGTAAGGGGCTTGCTTACTCCCCCGTAACCTTTAATAAACCTCTGGTAGTATCCCGTGAGGCCGAGGAAACCCCGCAATTCTCGCACTGTTTTGGGTGCTGGCCATTCCTTCATTGCAGCCACCTTGTCTGGGTCGGTGTCCACTCATTCTCTTGATATTATGTGGCCCAAGAATTTCACTTTTTTCTGCCCAAAAGAGCACTTGGTCCTCTTGGCAAAGAGTCGGTTCTCCCTCAACACACTCAGCACAGTTTTTAAATGAGCTATATGATCCGAAAGTGATTTGCTATAAATTAGTATGTCGTCAAAGAACACGAGCACAAACCTCCTGAGATGCGGCTCGAACAAGCTGTTCATGATGGCTTGGAAAGTTGAGGGGGCGTTCGTTAACCCAAAGGACATTACCAGAAATTCATAGTGGCCTTGGTGGGTTTTGAACGCGGTCTTGTGCACCTCCTCGGGACTCATCCTGATTTGGTGGTAGCCGGACCGCAAATCGATCTTAGAGAAGTAATGAGAGCCCCCCAACTCATCCAACAAGTCGTCTATCAATGGTATCGGATATTTGTCCTTCACGGTGGCTTTGTTTAGGTGTCTGTAATCCACACAGAGCCTCCAAGTCTTGTCCTTCTTCTTGACCAAGAGTACTGGTGACGCGTAGGGGCTGGTGCCCGGTCGGATTATGGAATTCTGTAGCATCTCCTTTATCTGTCGCTCGATCTCCTCCTTCTGCTCATGTGTATACCTGTAGGGTCTAAGGTTGACTGGCCGAGCTTCGATTTGTAGGGGGATCCTGTGATCCTGGGGCCTACTGGGGGGTAACCCCTTGGGCTCCTGAAACACGTCTGTGTACAGGTTGAGAACTTCTTGATTTTCCTTGGGAATTTCTCCTTTCCCACTGGTTGTTTCCTCGGGGCAGTATTTACCAATGGCACAACAATTTCCTTCTCTGCTCTCTCTGTACCATTGTACCGCGGTCATAAGCTTCAGTTCCGCGGTGGTTGCGCTCAGTTTAGATCATTCGGCTATCCCTTTGAGGTTCATTGGTCGCCCTTCCTTGACGAATGACACCGAGTTATCGACGTAGTTGAACGTGACCCTTCCGTATTGCCTCAACCAGTCGATACCCAGAATGATGCTAGAGCCATCTAATCTAATGACTCTTAGCTCCGCCTGATAGCCTTCTCCTTGCATGGTCCATTGAAAATTAGAGCATTTGAGTTTGCTCATAACCTTATGGCCATCCGCGACGGTCACTATCAAAGGATTGGCTGTCGTCATTGTCGCCTTGACTTCCTTAGCCACTTTAAAATCAATGAAACTGTGGGTGCTGCCCGTATCGATTAGAACTGTGACATTTTTATCACCCACTGCACCTTGTACCTTGATGGTGTCATGGGGGTTTTGACCATTGAGAGCGTGCACTGAAATACCCACTTCTTCTTCTTCTTCTTCAGCCTCCGGGGTCTCCTCTTCTTCATTCTCCCATTGTAACAATTGTTCGTCGAACACCTCGTCTGGTTCCAAGTAGGCCTTGATGTGGTATAGAGATTTGGGTTGACATTGATGACCTGGCTGATACTTCTCGCCACACTTGTAACAAAGCCCCGCGGCCCTCCTTTGTTCAAAGAGCTGCCTGCTAATCCCTGGTTGTGGGTTCGGGTATTGCCTTGGTGGCATGCTTTTGTTTCCCTCCCCTGTTACAGCCGCCTTGGTAGAGTTGTTGCCTTGGTACTGAGCTCCTGGTGGCTTGTATGATGCCTTGCTCTTTCTCATGATGATGGATAAGGCTTGCTCGTGTAATTTGGCTTGTTCATACACCTCCTCGAGTGTGGTCGATTGCGAGAGGTCGATAAATGGCACCAGCTCGTCTTTTAATCCACTAATATAGCTCTCGATGAAATGCTGTTCGCTCAGCGCAGGGTTGAAGTAAAGCATTCTGGCCCTCAGATCCTCGAATTTCTCTTGATACCGCTCCACTGTGCCGGTTTGCGACAATTTGTTAAACTCCCTGACCAACCTACGGGTATCAGATCCTTCGAATCTTCGACAAGTTGCCTCAACTAGCTCTTCCCAGGTAACGTTGGGTTTGTCAATGAGGTATCCCTCCTTCCACCTATGAGCCCTCCCTGTAAAGTGCATTGTAGCTATCTCGACCCACTGCAACTCAGGTATTTGATAAATTTTGAAATACTGATCGCATTTGCTACTCCATTCTCGAGGTTCATCTCCGCTGAATGACGGAAACTCCAATTTGGGATAGGGAAGGTGAGTATTGGCTCTGTGGTATGGCTCTTCCATCCTTTCTTGGAACCGGCCTGGGTTTGGTAAGATACCCTTGCCCCTTTCATCAATCTGTGCTCGAGAGGAACTCCCCCCTGCCTGTGTATTAACAGGGTGTTTACCTTCCCTAATTGTGATCGGTTGGCTATTGGCGGTTGAGATGCCTGTGGAATATGGGCTGGCTGGTTGCGGTGGAGTTGTTAACAGCTTGAGTAGCTGTTCGTGCCTCCGGGCAGTCTCCCAGAGCAGCGCCTCGTGTCGCTTGGTCGCCTCGGTTTGCAATGCTTCATGGCGCAGTTGGTTCTCTTGTTGCATTGCTTCCATTTGTTGATTTAAGGTACCAATCTTCTCCTCCAACTTGCCATCGTATTCTACTGCAAATTGTTGAAGCTTTTCCTCTAAGGTGTGTATATGCTCATTCATGTCTCTCAATCTGGTCCTTTCTGCCATCTTCGTTTCTTCTACGAGCTTCCTGTTGTTGAATCTGAACTTGTTTCTTTTCTTGGCCCCTATTGTGATGATGGCAATTCTGGCGGGTCACGCTGGAGCGATCCTTGGGCACGCCCACCAGCTGTTCGACGGTATGCTTGAGTGGGCTTCGAGTTTCCTGTGGCTTTGTTGCCTTTGATTATTGCTTGTGAGTTGCTTGTGGCCTTCGGATTAGTTGCCTGGTTGCCTTGCTGGTTCGGTAATTTGCTGCCTGATGCTTGGTGTTGCTTGGATGCCTTCGGTTTGGTTGCCTGATTTCTGGTACAGGATGGAAGCGCCGATCCCTGGGATCGTGCCGCTCTGATACCAAATAATGTTATATCCCGACGATCCGCAACCCGCCGATGACGAGATGTCTCGGAGGCGTGGATGGCGGTGAGGATGACGGTTGATACGAGAGACTTCCGGACGACCCGCACCCCGTCTATGATGAGAGTACTCTGAGACGAGGGTGGCGGTGAGGATGATGGTGTCCAATTGGTGGGTGAATCACAGAATTGAGTTGAGGTGAGAGTAGAAATAGAGGTTTTGGAAAGAAATGAGGAGAAAAGAATGAAAGAGAATTGGGAAGAAAGCTTACTATTCCATTCCTAATTCTACTTTTCTTACAATTACTCTTATATACTCTTCTCTCCTAATCCATAATTTGCGATAATGAAAGGATTACACTAAAATATCTGAAATGGTAAGTCTAACATTACTGGACCACTAAGGCTTATTTTGCTAATGTGCTGGGCTCAGAAAGTGGGCCCCCACTACTCCTGCTAAGTGAGTATTGCTAAGAGCACCCTGATGGGCCTCCGCCTGTGGCCCGTTGTGGCCTTTGCTCCCTCTCCTCCCGTCCGAGGCCTGCTGTGATCATTACCCTATCCTACAGAAAGTCGGAAGCCCCTGACTTGTTGGATACTCTCGAGTTCCACTTCACTGTTGACCGCCCACCCCTCAAATCCCCTTTTTCCTACTCCTCCCTCCTCGCCATCTAGGGTTTGGGTGTTCGGTCGTTACACTTCTTTGACTCAGATGCAGGTGACAATTTCTCGCATACCTGTTCACATTGCAAGAAAGGGAACAACTTTTCTTCACCTGCAGTTACAATGTCATCAGGCACTTTCATGAGAAGCAGGAATTCCAGGAAGCTCGATTCACGCCTCACCATGGTCTTGCTGACAACTGTTATAAGCATTGCAGTGAACATCAATACATACACATTATACACCTCTGGAGTGAGGCAGAAGACTGCTACATAGTAGTGAGGGGTCCATTTTGTAAACTATAACAGTTATCAGCAAGACATTATAAGATTGTAAAATCTCAATCACCCTCAACACCCTTGTTGATCTTATGACTAATCAAACAATCGCATAATGTAAAATTAAGTGATAAACTCACGAGTTACGACAGGAATAGTAATACTAGCATACACAATTATTCAACATTTGGTGGTTGCTTAAGGTGTTATTATACAGAATCTCTAACGGCAGCATCCAACCATTACCCATCCTTTTTTCACTCTCGAGCAACTTAAATAGAAACCCATCCACATTAGAAACAAAGGAATTTCACAACTTGCACGACGCTAAATGTACAATAATTTACAAATTTCGTTGACTAAGGTCCCTACAATATCAACTTAGTAAGCAAAATTTCAACAACCTGTCAGTTAACACAACTGATCACACACGAATTTTTGATGTACCAGCTACCGTTTTTGAAGTATAGAAACTGACCTGTGCTCGCTGCCATAAATCCGATTCAAATCCAATATAAGACCAAACAAAACATACTGAATCGATTCTTCTTAAAGAGATCAGACCGCAGCTTCAAGAATGGACCCAAAGGGCTCAAATTGGAGATGATACCCTGAAACGTATAACTGCTATTGAGATATACAATATCAAACAACAGATTCAACATGTGGAAAATTTGAAAAAGACGGTCCCCAATTATTTCCGTTCTACTTTAGTATTCATTGTCGATAGAAAAACATCATCTTTCATCCTGTCTTGCTTCCACAATTCAAGAATCTCCGAAGCTGACGGCAACTCTGCATAGGGATTGCCAACATTCTTGGTCAGCATGTCAAGTGCTGTATCAGTTATGGAAGCCCGTGAGTCGCAGTTTAGTAAAGAGTGCATCTCTTTGCCCTCAGCTTCAAAAGCTAAACTGATCGATTCTTTAGCCACTTCTTGCAATGTAGAATTTTCCTTACTAGAATGCATATCACTGTCCTCATCATTTAGTTTATCAGCTACAACAGAAGTGTCCTTTAACAGTCTAGTTTGGCAGATGGAATGCAATGATTTGAGAAAACTAGGGACAGGTTCTTCCGTCACAAGATTACAGCTGTGGAGATAGTTCAATAGATCTTGCATTGTAGCACTGCTGAATCGATCCTCGTTATTTTGGAAGAGCTTCGCCCACTGTGCTTCATTTATTCTTAACAAAGCATGAGCCATGCTGTTTACTAGAACTGCAGTTCTTTCAAAGTTGTTGCAAGCAATTGTCTGGCAAATCATTTCAGCGAACATTGATTCATGCGGGATTTTTCCTGCCTCCAGAATGGTATCGAATGCATGCTCCAGCAAATGCATCTAAATAAAAACAATCAGAGTCAAAATTCTACCACTATTCTCCTGCATAAGATGTAATCTGGAAAAGAGCAGTATCGAATAACGCTTGATCCACAGGGACACAATGTGAAGACATAGTCTTGTTGGTTAAGCTTTTGCACATTATATGAGCCAAATATCTAAATGCAAACCCCAAAAAGATTAGCAGGAAAAACTAGGTCTACAGTAATGCAACGATTAAAGCCAGCCTAACTAAAGTGAAATCACTTAATGAGAAAGGAAAAAAAAAGATTGATATACTGAATACTAACACTACACTTTAGACGAGAATAAAACCGCCAAACGTTTTCACCTGGATCTGTTAAAAATATAAATACACATGGATGATAAAATAACACACCAAAACTAGTTTACCTTGCCAGCTCGGGATGCTTCAACCAGCAACCTAGCATGTTTCTTCTGTTCTGGTTGATAACCTGAGAGCGCCATCTCCTTGTACACATACTCAAAATATTCCCATTGGTGGGCAGAAGCAGACACATCAAGCATAGTACTGTATGTATATTCATCTGGCTGAAGTAATGAACCATCATCAGTATAAATCCCAAAACCAGAGAACGTGGCCTTTGTGGATTCAAACAGTTCTTTTGCTTCTGCAAACATGTCGGAACGGCCGTAAACTTTCAGCATGGCATTTATGGTTCCAATATTAGGAGTACAGGAATCCTTCATTCGTTCAAATATCGAGATGCAGTCATTGAGATGTCCACCATCAAATGAAGCCAACATCATACCAGTAAATGCTACCTCCGGTGGTTTAGTGGAAGGAAGGTTTTTCAATTTCTCAACCTGCAGTAGGCATTTGTAAGCATGAGCTGCATGGTGTGATTAATATTTAGGTAAAATAGATCGGGAGAGCAAGTCGGCAGATAATCCAACAAAACTCTAGCATGCCAGCATATGTAGGGTCAAGAAAATAGTTTCAACAGATCACCCTTTTTATTGTTAGAACTGTTCTATCCTTTCATTAGCCTGTAGACATTATAAGCTACTTTGCATGCCAAAGTATAATTGTATGTTGGAAAAGCACTCAACTACCATAGAGATATTGCAGTTAATTATCAATAAAGACAAATGGGCCCATCAGCGCATGCAATATGCAGAAGATTAGAGAATATTACGTATAGTTAGAACTCTTGCCTTCATTCCTAGATTATGAAAGATTATGCTCTCCAAATAAACTTTCTCAGTGTTAGCAAACATTTTAAATTTAACTGTAAATCATATAGATAAAAATTTCAGACATGTTTTAAGTGGTAGCAAAAGGGAATGCATGATATAGCACCAAGGATATTCCTGTAACACGCTGATCCAAATGCAACCACGCAGTGTACGCCTCACTGTGATTGGGATGGTATCGATGGCGGCGACGGGGGTCTAAGAGATCGGAGGCGCAACGAGAAGGGAGGCTCGATGGCGCCGATGAGGATCAAGGGTTCAATTCACCAATTCTGGTGAATTTAGAACCCTAATTCGTAGGAATCTGAGGGGAAACTGAGGAGAAAGGAAAAGGAGAGGAGAGAGAGAGAGAGAGAGAGAAAAGAACTTTTGAGGTAATGAGAAGGTAACTGAATTTCTGTTTTTTTTGTTACATAGAACTGTAGCTATTTATAGATGTGGATTGGACCCAATTGCAAATATAAGGACCTAATTACAAATATGTAAAGTGATGGGAATTGTTTGTAATCCTTATTGCTGAAGTGGGCCTTGGGCTCACTACCGCCTGGGCTTGGGCCGTCATCTGGACGCACGGAGCCCGCTCCCGAGTGGATGTGCACCCCTGGGGATCCCTTCGGTCGTACACCCTTCGCCCTGCTCCCAAAAGACTCTGGAATGCCCTAGCTTCTTCCACTAACCTTTTCCATCTTCTCCTACCTTCCAACAAGCTCCAGGCGATCTCCTCTACAGCTCCACCTTCTCCTACCTTCCAACGAGCTCCAGGCGATCCCCTCTACAGCTCCACCTTCTCCTACCTTCCAACGAGCTCCAGGCGATCCCCTCTACAGCTTCCAGATGAACTCCCCTTCGATCGAAGCCATTGCAACAGTGGCTTGTTCTCTACTAGTTAAGCTAAGTGACTCCTTCCTCTATTCTTTCCATCTACTCAACGATCGGTTTCTTATTCCACTAACTAGCTTGCACCCTTGCAGGTGTTACAATTCCCTAAGCAACAATATGGAGTAACTTATTACTATGCTCAGACCAGTAATCCTGCAGTGAAGAATACCAAAATATAGGAAAAAAAAACATATATGCTGGTATTCAGTTCATATTCAGTGTATCCAGAGCATTTTCATTTTGATGACATACCTCCAGCATGGCATCTTGCCACCTTCCATTGTTGCAAAGGCAACATGCCAATTCATAATATGTACTGGCTGCTCCAACTACTCCTCTTTGTTCCATATCTCTGACTGCTTTAACTGCTTCATCCACTTTACCTTCTTGCCAAAAGGCTCTCACTAAAACTGTATATTTGTTCAAAATTAATGAGGAAATCAAATTATAGTGTGTAATCACTAAAACAAATAGCAATAATACCTTTGTAAGTTAATGCTCGTGGCGTTAATCCACCTTTTTGCATTTTCTCAAAGAATCTATGAACAAATTCATATTTACCAGCATTCAGCATCACCTTCAAAAACAGCTCCTCTAAGACTAGAAATAGAAAAATGTTTAAAAGAATATATAAAATTAAAGAAAAGATAAAATTACCAACTAATCAGGGACAATAATATGATGCAATATCTACTAAATGCAACCCTCTTAGATGACCTTCTCTAAGGTTTTTTTCAAGATATCCACACAAGCAAAGAAAAAATTAGTATACAGACAATTCTATAATATGAGAAAATCAAAGAAAAAGAAGAATTTTGGAGGACCTGGTTAATCATGTATAAGAGCCTTTTCGTACAGAAGTGGATAGGTCATATATTGTCTTTAATGAGCTTATATTGTCTTTGATGATTAATTTGGCACCAGCCACTTTGATACAAGCCAGCAGGTAGGGTAAGTAGAGGTTGCTATTTGCGAGTGAACTGAATATGTTTCAACAAAGTACTATAATCCTTCACAGTGGCACAGGTTAGGAGCATCATACAACATCTTTCATTTGCGGTCAATGATCCATTTGAGATAAGTAGAACAAAGAGGGGTATTATGTAGGAACCAGATACATGAGAAGAAGAGAAGGGAATAAACACCCACAGCCAGAACTCTTAATTCTTGATAATCATCCCACTAAACATGCATGATTTTCAGATTCCCCTCCAGGAACTTCCCTCTACTAGCTTATTGCTTTATTAAGATGGGGCACTAATTTTGTATGAACTGGGCAGTTTCCGACAACTATTAACTACAGCAATGTTCATCAATGAAGCATATATCCAAGAAGTACGAGAAAAAAAAATCCACCTGTAAATCAATATCGTATATGTTACTTTCACCTCTTTCAACTAAAGTAAATCACTAGTACTGTCCTGGTTTTGAATGACCATACCATTAAAAATTCTAAAAAGGTCATAATGTTCTCACAGCAAGTCTGAAGATCTAGATGCTGTAATGAAGAAATTTGAGCAATTTTGATGATCTAAGGTTCTAGTCAAAGTGAATGAGCATTATGAAAGCTACCATTAAAAATTCTAAAAAGGTCATAATGTTCTCACAGCAAGTCTGAAGCTCTAGATGCTGTAATGAAGAAATTTGAGCAATTTTGATGATCTAAGGTTCTAGTCAAAGTGAATGAGCATTATGAAAGCTACTAACAACTTACTTCCATGGCCAATCCGTAACTTGCTCCAGTAGGTTTCAAGCCACTGAATCTCATCTGCTGAAACACCCAAAATACTCCTTTCCATTGATGAGATGGAATACAAGCATTTAAAACCTACCAAGTATTGTTACAATTATCAGCCATGTGTTCTTGTAATTTAGCAAACTACATCTAGAAGAATCGCAAAATACAAGAGGATATATTCACCGCATTGTATATAATCACATCAGGCTCCAAGCTTGGATCCCAGTTTCGTTTCATATTTCTAATCCTTTTCAAAGGCTTCTGCCTCATACACTCAATGACTTTGATTAACTCATGTAGAAGACCTGCCTGACCCAGTGTGACAGCAATAGTATGGTATGCAGCCATATCAGGATATATCTGACCATCTTCCTGTATATCAAGTTTAATCAGAAGAGTCAAAATTCAAAGCATAAATAACAAGCTATGTCAACCTTTTCTGGGATCATCAACAGATATTAATAAAGAAGTAATTACCACTACCTAATCAGCAGGATAATATAATTACTTACCCGCATCATATTGAAAATACGAAGAGCTTCAGTGGGCCTCCTTGCCTTCCCTAGAACTGCTAAAAGCTTTGTATAAACAAACCTACGTAAGGGACAACCAAAATCAGTCATTCCATTCAAAAGTATTCAGAATTATAATTCCAATAAATTAGTATTTACAAATAGAAAGACAAGAGAAGTCGATTATAACCAACAGTACCTCATAAGGCATATCAATATCAATTAAGAAATTTACCTGCTTTTCCGATGCTTGTAATCTTTCTCATTATAAATCCATTCGACGACAGATAGGGCTTGCCTCCAACTCCCAAGAGTTCCAAGTCTCGCAATTATCTCCAGTAGATACATCTCGGTAAAGAGTAAGCCAGATTGTCTCATCAACCTCGGAAACTTCCAATCACGCAAATCAAGGTCAGTTTCACTGAGCCTGCAATCAGATAAACTTCACTTCTCAAAGTCTTGCATTTCAATAATGTTTTGAAGAGCACAATTTGCAGATATGTAAGGACCAACACCATTCGGGTTTGCTCTGAACATCATTCACTTGGCAAAGTCTTGCATTTCAATAATGTTTTGAAGAGCACAAACCGCAGAAATGTCAGGACCAACATCATTTGGCTTTGCTCTGCAACCGTAAGCCAATAAATTGAATATTGCACAAGATAACTTAATCCAGCAAGTTCATCTCAATTCAAAAATCCTCCTTGAAGGGGTGGGTTTCATGAAGAAGTATAAAAGCAGCTAACAATTCATCTTATTTAAGCTTTCGTAGTCACAAAATCTTCGTGACAGCAAGATCAAAATAATTATATAAAAGCTTCAAACTAAACTAAATGCAGGAAATTACAAGATAACTTTACAAATTGGGAATCACAAGTATTATTGAAAAACAACATTGAAAGTTCTCTAAACTACTAAATCATGAGAATCAAAATTTAAGTTTCTTTATGAATTCAAAATTTATATGTTGTAGCGAAACTATACTAATTCTAATTCCACAGAAGCTCGCACCTTTTCGCGAGCAATTCGATCTTTTCGTCATCTCCCAACTGGTTTTGCTTCGAAGAATCCCGTTTCCTCCCTCGCCCCGCCTCGACGCCTTCGTTCGATTCTACATCATCATCCAGAAGCCACCGGAACCGCTCCCCGTTCCTCTCCGCGAGCATCTCCCTCAACTCCACCAAGTGCTCTCCTTTAAGCCTCCCCCCTCCATCACCATCCTCAACACCCAAAACCCCTCTCAAATCAACACCCCCCGACCCCTCCCACGGCCTTCCGGCGAGCGGCGGCACCACCTCGCCCCGCCGCCGCAGCTCCTCCCTCACCGCACGGTACTCAGCGGCGATGGCGCGGAACCGGGCCTCCTCCTCCAATTCCTCCCTCTGGGACTCGGAGAGGGGAGGGGATTCGTCGCCTAGGGCTCGCTTCTTCGATCGGCGGAGGGATTTTTGGGCCTCCTTCTTGCGGACGGCGTGGAGGATCTTGGGAGTGGGGGCGACACCCTTCCGGAGGAGGCGCCTCCTTAGGGTTTCGGTGGAGGGCGCGGAGGGGTTTCGCTTGGCGCGGGGGAGAAGAGGGGAGAGGGGGAGGGGCGGTGTCGAAGGAGTGAGCGCCATGGCTGAGGCGGAGAGAGCGTGTTTACGTCCAAATAACAGTGGCGCACGGGAAATTTCACAAATAAGCACTACTTATGCACTATTTCATAAACAGTCCTTTTTTGTATCATTGAAAATTTTTTAATGTTTGGAGGATATACGCGCATTAAAAATTGGAATATGAGTTAGGTCTTTATTTTGAAATTTATAATTTGTGTCTATATTTTTTAAAAATAGTTGATATTTATATGTGAATTTTATATTTTTATTATTCGCTATTGTAAATGATGGTTGTTTTTTATATTTGAAATACAAACTCGTAATTTATCACAATTTAATCCAATCTAAAACTGAATTTAGACTTTTAAAAACATTCACGTAAATATAAATATCATTAAGGATATAGATGCAAGTTACTACTTTCGAAGGGTGTTCTTACCAATACGTGAATATTGAGAGGTACAAATGTAAAAATGTCGTAAATTTCCCTCTACTACCCCCACTGTTCCCACTGCTTATACCCATCTCAAATCCACTCCGTTGATTCCATCAGGGAACTTCTCAACCGTTCGATCGACTATCTCTTCGTCCGCGCCAATCTATAAAACCCTAGCGTCTTTGGGCGAGGGTTTCTCCGCTCATCGTCTTCTTCCTCTCTTGCGCGCGCCGAAACCCTAGCGGAGGCGGAGCAAGCTTCGGAAACCCTAGAGCTCCACCTCAACCATGGCGGTCGGGTTAGCTTCTTCTCCCGTTTTTCGCCATTGTTTTCTCCATTTTTCTACTTCTTCGACGATCTTTTCATGCCATTTTATACTTACTGATCTCTTCGTCTCCAATCCGTTTCAGGAAGAACAAGAGGATCTCGAAGGGCAAAAAGGGAGGAAAGAAGAAGACGTAGGCTATCTATTTGATCTCTGTCGCTTTATTTTTGTCATCGTTTTCCCTTTTTGTTGGCGTTTTTTTGAAATTTGGATCTGATTAATTCGTTGCAGGGTCGATCCCTTCTCGAAGAAGGATTGGTACGATATCAAGGCTCCTTCGGTGTTCAACGTGAGGAATGTGGGGAAAACCCTAGTCTCGAGGACTCAGGGTACCAAGGTCGCGTTTTGTTCCTTTTCCTGTTCCCTTTTTTATCTACGTAAAATTTAAATTCATCTTTCGAGCTCTTCGTGGATGTATTTAGATTTAGATCCTTTGTTTGCTGTGATTTAGCTTTATAAATCGATTAAAGTGAATAATTTTGTAAAAAAATTGCTGTGGTCTAGCTATTTAGCTTTACTAAGTGATTAAAATGACGAATGTTCTTTGAAAGCTATGAATTATGGAAGATCGCGACAATGCACATCAGAAAACAAGTATAAGGTTCTTCATCACTTGCCATGATATGTATATGCATTCTGTTGGTGGAACTTCCCCTTATCTCATAAGTATTACAATCTCTTTGTATCTCTCCTTTTCAACTGGTTTGAATGCATACTTGTTTGTGCACATATCAAGAGTAACTTGTAAAGTTAACTTTGTGGAACGAAGTTCCGATGCTCTTCAATGTTTTAGATGATGAATTAGTAAATTTCAGTTGTACCCAGGGATGAAAACTCGAGTTTCCTTAGAGATTATTATTGGTTGTAAACTATGACATGATCTTTCGGGCCTGTCTTTCTGTCCTGTTTAGTGTTTTAAAGATATCTCGTCTTTTTTCTTCCTTTTGCATAGTTTGAATTTAGTTGAGGTGAAATATAGGTTTTGTGTAACCCTCAATTCTTTCAAATGCGATATTGATTTGCCCCTAAGCTTGCGTTTGGTAACGGGGATAAGGGGGGGATAACCCCCTTATCCCCGTTATTATACCCAAACGAGGTTTTGTGGGGTGGGAATTACTAACCCATCCCTTAGCGGGTTATCCTGGGATAACCCGCTAAGGAGTGGGTTTAGCAATTCCCATCCTTAGGCAGAATAGTGGAATAGCGGAATAGGGATTAAATATTAAATATATTTAATATTAATATTTAATAATAATATTAAATATTAATATTTATCTAAATATTAATATATAATATTTAGATAAATATTAAATATTAATATTTAATATTAAATATTAATCAACCTTATATTAGAAATTAATATTTAATTGTAAATATTATTTGAATTTTTTAATATTTATCTAAATTAAATATAAGGTTGATTAATACCATAAATTTATTTAATTTTAAATTATATCATAAAGGGCAAAATAGTAAATAAAAATATTTATCCCCTCAATTCTTCTTATTCCTCTATACCCAACCAAACATAATTTTTTCTTATTACTCTTATTCTTCTTATTCCTATATAATTTACCAAACATAATTTTCTTTAAATCCTGTATAACTCTTAAACCCAACCAAACAAAAATTTACACTAATTCCTGCTAATATCACAACTTATACCTATCCCCGGTATAACTAAATTTTTCTTATCCCCGAACCAAACGCAGCCTAAAGAATGCCGAAATTTTTAGGGTTTGAAAACTTACAAAGATGACCTAAAGTCTGAATTTGTCAATTCAGTTTTTTTTTTTTCTTGCAGCTTACCATAGGTATGTCAAATGGGCTAATATTGAGAGTGTTGAATTTTGTTCTGCATATATTTCTATTAAAATATATCTCCACAAGTAGTTCAGAAGAAATAGTTATAATTTGCATATATGAAATTAATATTAGGGCCAATAAACTCCAGTTATGCATAGGCTGTTAGCCAAATCAGCTGCCTACAGATTATATGTCTCTAGTTTTGTCGGTTGATTATTTGTCTTTCGCTTCTTTACAACCGTTTCTCAATGAGTTGAGGTGCCATGTTTTCTGTTTATTATCCTTAATTTTATGTTTGCTAGTAATCAGCATAGGAACACAACGATAGCTGTTCTTGCATCTTATCTTAGAACTTGTCTATGTTCTTGTAGCAATTTTCAAAGTTAATAACTTTCCCCCCTTTAATAATATTAGATTGCCTCTGAGGGTCTCAAGCACAGAGTTTTCGAGATTTCCCTAGCTGATCTTCAGAATGATGAAGACCAGGCTTACAGAAAGATCCGCCTTCGCGCGGAGGATGTGCAAGGCAAGAATGTCCTCACAAATTTCTGGGTATGTGCCTAGATCTCCAATCCCCAAACACTTGTTATTTGTCACTCCTTTCCTCCCTTTAAAACGCTCCCCAACTGTTTTTAAACCTTTTCAGGGCATGAATTTTACCACCGACAAGCTTAGATCTTTGGTGAGGAGGTGGCAGACTTTGATTGAGGCAAATGTGGATGTCAAAACTACTGATAATTACGCTCTTCGTCTGTTCTGTATTGCCTTTACCAAGAGACGCCCGAATCAGGTTAAGCGCACCTGCTACGCACAAAGCAGCCAGATTAGACAGGTTTGCATTCAATCTTTTTTACTCAGCATACGTTCGTAATCTATATCTACAGACCGCTTACTACGAGTTGTTTGCATCTTATCTACTATGTAGATCCGCCGCAAGATGAGAGAGATTATGGTCAGCCAAGCTACGTCATGCGATCTTAAGGACCTGGTACAGAAATTCATCCCCGAGGTCATTGGAAAGGAGATTGAGAAAGCCACAAGCAGCATCTTCCCTCTTCAGAATGTGTTCATCCGCAAGGTCAAAATCCTGAAAGCCCCCAAATTCGATTTGGGAAAGCTTATGGAGGTAATACTGTTTAATCCCTTGCAACTGCGAAACTTAATCTACCTGTACTTTATTATGCAATTATGCCCTAACATAACTCTTCATTTATGTGGCCTTTTTTGTAATGTTTAGGTCCATGGGGACTACAAGGAGGATGTTGGTGTTAAAGTGGATAGACCTGCTGAAGATGTTCCGGCGGAGGGTGGTGAGCAAGAAATTGTTGGAGCATAAACGAGAACAGCAAGCAATTCGTCGTAATTTTCCAAGAATATATACATCTTTTAGTTTAGAAGAAGATTTATGCCTCCACTTTGATAGTGGATGGTCTGAACTTCTACCAGTTTTGCAAAATCAAATAGTGGATGCTTTCTGTTTAATTTTGTGTTGTTTATTCCCCCCAGCTGCTCATCTCTTTTGTTTGAGAACAATGATAGATGCTCCCAGGTTTGTAAAACAGTATCTCACTTTTAAGTTGAATTTTTTTTTTTTATTTCTTTCAATCCTGGTATTTTTACTAATTGTGCCACATAGTAATATTTGTATTGATTGGTTCCTTTTTAAAGTGTTGCTGATATTTTTTTTATTTTTTATTTATAGGTAAAAAATGTATAAAATTTTTCTCAACTATCACCCATTTAGATTTTTTGACTACATAATGTTTTACTATATGATCTTATAATTTATTTCACTTTAGTTAATTAGTGATTTTTTAACTTCATGATTTGAATATTTTATAGATTTGATTAGTATATTTTATATAATTTACGGAACTATAAATTTATTAAAATAATTATCTTCAATTGTATTTAATAAATTATCAAATTATTTAAATTAAATAAATTAAAAGATTAGATATTAAAATTTAAAAATTGAAAGCTTGAATAGTTAAATCAAAATGGGTAAATTTTATACATTTTTATATTTTTTATAGTAAAAAAAACGCAGAGTTTAAAGAGCCTTTTAAAATATATTTTATATTAATGCATTTTAAAATATATTTTATATTAATGCAGTAGCAGAAAAAAAAAAAAAAAGAGCAATAAGGAATTGCTACATTTAAATGAAAAAATCCATGCCCAAAGATATTTATATTACATGTATGACTAGTGCAAAATCTAGGGTTTCATACATGCCAACAAAACTAATTTTCTTGCAACTAGCTAGCAGCTCAGTACAAAGAGAAACAAAAATGTGGACCAACATCAGGCATTAGATCTTCTGGAAGAGCTATCTTTTAGACCAGAACAAGCAGATAAATCATCTAAATCAAGGATTAGGGCATCTGATTCCTACTTTCAACTTCATCAAATATGAAAATGTGAGTTTGAGATTAACAAAATGACGTGCACGCCGTGCGGATAAATATTCTGAAAGGACTAGATATATCATCTTCGCATTTTGCAAACATCCACCAGGTTACTCCAGATGATTCCTCGGCCGTGAGAAGAGTGCGACCGTTTCGTTAAAGGCGTTCGCTGCAATGACATTCTACTGTAAGCTGTTTCCTCAGCACCTTCAAATGGTTTTCCCAGATGCCGAAGGTAGAGTTACTGCAGAGCCTGAATGGAACATTAGACAAAAAAACTAGAAAGGATGCTTCATATTACCCAAATACATTGCGGTGACAATTTCGCCAATTAGCCTCCTCGCTGAGCGG
This sequence comes from Tillandsia leiboldiana, assembly GCA_029204045.2. Taxonomy (NCBI): domain Eukaryota; kingdom Viridiplantae; phylum Streptophyta; class Magnoliopsida; order Poales; family Bromeliaceae; genus Tillandsia; species Tillandsia leiboldiana. Next base: position 4,938,963 of record CM055063.1, on the reverse strand, counting down.
AAGTTTTGTCCTGCAGAGAATGACTAGGTTTACTACTCTTCCGATCGAGTCGGTCTACTTGTTAAAACAGGACATGATGAGAATGTTTACTGATTAAATCATTCGATGATCAAATGATCAGAAAAGGTTAAAATACCAAATAAAAAAATTAACCATTTATGAAATTACCTTCATTTCTCTGGCAATCGAAGGAAGCCATTTCTCTCCCCTAATCCTTCTCAGTTGTAGAACTCTTTCTTCCTCTCTCTTTGCTGCCGCCTTCACTGCGGCTTCCTTAGCTTGAAATCTAGCCAACGACTTTTGGCACGCTTCTACCGCAGAAGCAATCACATCATTGCCATCGATGGCGACCGATCGAAGTTGCCGCCTAAACTGCAACCACGATTGCAGTGGAAAGGATTAACAATACAACAGTTCGAAGACCACAATAGTAAAGTGTAGTTGAGAAGAGTATCAAACGAACGGCCTGTTTGGCTTTGGCTGAAGCCTTCGCAAGGCTGCGTTTGGCTTTGGCTGAAGCCTTTGGAGGCCTGCTGTTTCAGTGGATCTGCAACTGCCGTTCAAAGAAGCACTAATAGCTATTTTACTAATATATCCTCGACAGCTTCTCACAGCTGAAAAAGTAGAAGCTTTAAATTAAAGTTTTTTTTTTTTTTAAAGATCCGAAAGCCTACTTCTAGCTTCTTGCCATAGCACAAGCCCCAGACTACTTAAGCCGAATGCCTAATTTCTGGAGATTTCTACATTCTAGAGAAAAGAAACTGCTCTAGAAGTCGAGTCAAATAAGCGCAAAGAAACAAACCTTCTTTGATTTCTCATTGATCTCCTCTCCAGGTAAAATTCTTGGCTTCTTATCTGGTCGAGGATATGAATCTAGTAGAAACCGAGTGAGCTTGGATTCAATTTTCAACCAAGGATGAAGTTTTCTTTTGCATGTAATGGCGAAAAAAAACAATGGAGGGCATACCTACAGTATCCAAGGTTATTCCGGGCGGTGCTTTTCTAAAAAGTTTAATCCCATTCCCATCAGATTGAGCAGTGTCGCTCAAGTGCGAGCCGGGGGTTCTGACTATCTCAATATTCTTTTCCAAGAGATCATCCAAAAGCTTCTTTGCCTGGATAGTGGTAAATCAAGTGAAGGACATAAGATGATGTAAGATATCGTTAAATATCTTCGCCAGAACATATAGATTACTAAATTACTGCGAATGAATCTTATCAATTTTGGCAATGCGTTTTTCACTTTTGTAATGATAATGCAATAAAGCAAGGAACTACATTCTTCGAATCACATGCGTATGGATAATAAATAAACTTCCCTCTGAGCCAAAGATGCTTACACTATTCCTAATACATGAGATGTGCCAAAAAGCTCCATTTAAGCCCATATATTAACAAAAGGAACATACGAGAATAGAGGCGATTAGCTAAAGCAATAACTACCTATCTCCCTAACGTTTCAGCATCTGACGATACTGAATTTGATCGCCGTTCAAACAACGAGGCGATGTTTGTATTATTGCCATGTGGCCGTAGGAGATGCGTGAAAGATCCAAAATCATCAAAACAAGGACGATCCAAGAAGGCCAATAAAACAAGCGACTCGATCTGATTTCGGCTTCTGCCCTCTAATTCTAACATATGTATCAACATAAAATCACGGTCAGCAGAAGCTAAGTTTACAGACAAGCAAAGGCGAAAGCAGCATTTTCGCGTAAGAGTGGGTGTGACGCCCCAACTTTCCAGGGGGTCACCCATCCTATAACTACTCTAGCACGCTTAACTCTCTTAACCTCTTGGGCCTTGCTACCACCCAAAATGCTATAGCCGGTTTAAGAGATTTAGTCCTATTATATCATTTATATATAGGACTATTTCAAATTCCGGGGTGTCACAGTGGGCACCTTACTGTAAAATACTAAAAATGCTTCAGAAGGAAGTGCTTTTTCAATACTAATGGCTTGATTCAATTGGCAGCGACAAGCGCTTGTTTGCATTACGCCAAGCATGAACATTACAGATAGATCATTACATACCATACCATACTAAGCTGCAAGAATGAAATCAAGTATAAAAGACAATTAATTCCCATTCTTTGCATCCAATTAAGAACTGCTAGGAAAATTCATATTTGGCTTGATCACACTTCACTATCTCGATCTTCTTCTGGTATGGTAGAATAGTAAAATCAAAAGATCCACCATGGGCATGAATGCTACTCAAAAAAAAAATAATAATAAATAAATAAATAAATAAAAATAAGAATAGAGATAGCATTGCTTATATAGAAGAGGAGGAAAGGGGTGGGTGGTTGGGACCTTGATCTGGTAGAGCTTGAGGCCGGGGGTTTTGGGCTTCTTATAGTCGGAAGTAGCGCCGCGCTTCCAGCCGCCCGCCGGCCGGAGAGCGGTGGAGCCGCTGAAGTCTGCGGCGGCGACGGACTCGATGGCCGCCCTCCACGCCGCGTCGCCATCTTCCTCTCCACTGCTGACGCCGCCGCCGCTGCTGCTTCTCTTCGCGCCGCCGCCCATTCCCCGCCCCGCTTCACAGTAAGCAGCGGTTCAAGCAGGTGCAGCGACGAGCCCAAGTTCGGCTCGGCCCCGTAGTATCATACGGTCAACAGAAAGAAATTAGGCGAAAATGTGTGGTTCAGGATTATGTTAAAAATTTATTGTTACGGGTGTCTTATGTGTCCAGTTATATATATGGGGCAATTTCCTACGTATTCGTAAAAATTTTTCTGTTTTTATATTTACCTCTCCTAGAAGGCTAATATTAAAACTACCCTTCTTACGTTCCAACTTCTTTCCAAAATACCTCTGAAGTTAAACTCTGTTAGTGTACCGTTTGGAACTGCCGTTATCTGTGTGTAATTATTATTTTGCCCTTTCAAATATACCCTAAACCCTAAAACCCTAAAACCCTAAACCCTAAACCCTAAACCCTAAACCCTAAAAAATTCTAAAAAATTCTAAACCCTAAACCCTAGAACCCTAAAAAACCCTAAATCCTAAACCCTAAACCCTAAACCCTAAAACCCTAAAAAATCCTAAACCCTAAACCCTAAACCCTAAAAAATTCTAAACCCTAAACCCTAAACCCTAAAACCCTAAAAAACCCTAAATCCTAAACCCTAAACCCTAAAACCCTAAACCCTAAACCCTAAAACCCTAAAAAATTCTAAACCCTAAACCCTAAACCCTAAACCCTAAACCCGGGCAAAATAGGTATATCTGATAGTTTTCAACTCCGATTATTATTTAACTCTAGTTTAACCCTAGTTAACTTAACAAAGGGAAACGGTAGGGATATTTTTAATAACGGTGGAACGTATGAAGGGTATATTGGAAAGAAAAAAAAAATAAGAGGGGTAAATCAGATATTTCTTCATATTTCAGGGGTACACAGGCAATTATCCCTATATATATATATATATATATATATATATATATATATATATGAAAATGCTAGATGTACACCCCCAAATGGGGTGTACATCTTACACCCACCCCATCCTAGGGGTGGGTGAATTCCACTCGTCACATCGAGTGACGAGTGGATGAATACCCACCCTAGGATGGGTGGGTGTAGGATGTACACCCCATATATATATATATATATATATATATATATATATATATATATAGTAGAGTTTATATATTTTTTAAAAGTACAAGCACATGCATATTTATAAATTTTTTATAGAATTTATATTGTAATTTGTAATTTTATAAAGTCAACGAAAAAAAGAAAGATAAAGTAAAAAATACAAATCTCAATACAAATTTAATAGTAAAAAATAAAAAAATATGAATGTGCTTGTGCTTTTAAAAACATATAAGCTCTACTTTATATATATATAGAGTTCGGCTGGAATACTATCGATAGTATTAAATAATTAGTGCTACCAAGTTTCTAGCCCTTGGATGAACGTATGTGCGGTTAGCATTGTAGTGATCTTCTAAAATTTTTACTATTCAACCAATCACCCACTAAACCCTAAGAAACTACTATCATCCTAACCGCACATTTTTTAAACCGCACATTTTTTAATCCAAGAACGAAAAAATTATTAGAACCAATGACTTGGTGCTATCGATAGTATTTCAGTCTAATTATATATATATATATATTAATAATTAAAATGTTTAATTATTTATTATATATTTTTATTAATTTTTTAAAATTTTATTAAAAAATTATTTATTAATTTAAATAAAATAGACTTTTGAGCTGTGCCATTAGCATGGAATTATATCGATACTACCGGTTGATACGATACGATACGTTGGACCCGTGTCGATAGATATTTAAATATTTATTTAAAATACACTTATCAAATTTTTATGGTTAAAATATAAAAAAAAAAAAACAAATATTTATTTTTTTCTGATTTTTAAAAATTTATATTTTGTTTTCTTCAAATTTTAGACATTTTTTTTTATAATATTAAGATATTAATAAAAAGATGAAATAATCAAATTATCCTTTCTTATAGAATAAATAAATCATACTTTTTTAAAATATTTTAATTATTTTTAAAAATAGTATAAAATAATAGACAGAATAATAACTAAATTCTAATGAGGCTCGATGTATAAACTTAAAATTTTGAACGAATAAAATATAAATTTTTAAAATTTATGAGAAAAAAATAAAAAGATAAATATTTACAATAAATTTTTCTATATTTTAATTATTTTTTGTTTTTTATTTTTTATTTTTTAATTTTTTTTTTGTTTTTGGTGACAGATGATATCCCCTGTTTAACTTCTAATTTTTATTATTCCAAATTTTATATTCAATTAAATGTTTTTTAAATTTTATGGCTTAATAACCTATAAGTAATTAGTTAATTATGTTTTATTTGCTATAAAATAGTTTAAATTATTAGATTTGATAAAAAGGAAATTATTTATTTGACTAAAAAACACTTGATACCAAAAACATAATCGACCTCTCATTTATTATACATTTTCAATTTAACTATCTAAATTTAAAATAAGAAAAAACTGTTATAATTTGTTGATTAGAAGTGACAAATATTTGGTATTTAGTGGTTTTATTAGGAGATAAAATAAAATTCGTTTCGATTTGATTCGGCGCGGCTTGGACCGAACCAAATTGGACCGAAAATTTGAATAGGAGACTTAGCATGTGAACCGATCAAAACGGCCACCGACCCAAAAGATCCAAAATATTATAAGATTAATTTTATACGGTTCTTTCACTCTGTAAATATATAAAATAGTAAATAGTAAATATATTTTTATAAAGTTTAAATTTTTATATTTAAATCATAAATTATATATATATATATATATATATATATATATATATATATATATATATATATATATATATATATATATATATATATATATATATATATATATATATATATATATTATTTATTATTATTAGTTTACTTTTTATTTTTTTACGTAATATAAATTTTATTTTTACAAATATATTTTTATAAAAAAATTAATTATTAAAAAAAATATTTTAAGTATAATATGTAAAAAAGACAAAATATAAATTTAATATTTATATATGATTAATTATAGTTTTTTAAAGACCGCTATGAATATATATATAAACAACTTAATTTTTTTTAAAAAATAAATATAAAAAATTAAACTCTGAAGTTAAACTTTTATACTTACGTTCCAACTTCTTTCCAAAATACCTCTGAAGTTAAACTCTGTTAGTGTACCGTTTGGAACTGCCGTTATCTGTGTGTAATTATTATTTTGCCCTTTCAAATATACCCTAAACCCTAAAACCCTAAAACCCTAAACCCTAAACCCTAAACCCTAAACCCTAAAAAATTCTAAAAAATTCTAAACCCTAAACCCTAGAACCCTAAAAAACCCTAAATCCTAAACCCTAAACCCTAAACCCTAAAACCCTAAAAAATCCTAAACCCTAAACCCTAAACCCTAAACCCTAAAAAATTCTAAACCCTAAACCCTAAACCCTAAAACCCTAAAAAACCCTAAATCCTAAACCCTAAACCCTAAAACCCTAAACCCTAAACCCTAAAACCCTAAAAAATTCTAAACCCTAAACCCTAAACCCTAAACCCTAAACCCGGGCAAAATAGGTATATCTGATAGTTTTCAACTCCGATTATTATTTAACTCTAGTTTAACCCTAGTTAACTTAACAAAGGGAAACGGTAGGGATATTTTTAATAACGGTGGAACGTATGAAGGGTATATTGGAAAGAAAAAAAAAATAAGAGGGGTAAATCAGATATTTCTTCATATTTCAGGGGTACACAGGCAATTATCCCTATATATATATATATATATATATATATATATATATATATATATGAAAATGCTAGATGTACACCCCCAAATGGGGTGTACATCTTACACCCACCCCATCCTAGGGGTGGGTGAATTCCACTCGTCACATCGAGTGACGAGTGGATGAATACCCACCCTAGGATGGGTGGGTGTAGGATGTACACCCCATATATATATATATATATATATATATATATATATATATATATATATAGTAGAGTTTATATATTTTTTAAAAGTACAAGCACATGCATATTTATAAATTTTTTATAGAATTTATATTGTAATTTGTAATTTTATAAAGTCAACGAAAAAAAGAAAGATAAAGTAAAAAATACAAATCTCAATACAAATTTAATAGTAAAAAATAAAAAAATATGAATGTGCTTGTGCTTTTAAAAACATATAAGCTCTACTTTATATATATATAGAGTTCGGCTGGAATACTATCGATAGTATTAAATAATTAGTGCTACCAAGTTTCTAGCCCTTGGATGAACGTATGTGCGGTTAGCATTGTAGTGATCTTCTAAAATTTTTACTATTCAACCAATCACCCACTAAACCCTAAGAAACTACTATCATCCTAACCGCACATTTTTTAAACCGCACATTTTTTAATCCAAGAACGAAAAAATTATTAGAACCAATGACTTGGTGCTATCGATAGTATTTCAGTCTAATTATATATATATATATATATATTAATAATTAAAATGTTTAATTATTTATTATATATTTTTATTAATTTTTTAAAATTTTATTAAAAAATTATTTATTAATTTAAATAAAATAGACTTTTGAGCTGTGCCATTAGCATGGAATTATATCGATACTACCGGTTGATACGATACGATACGTTGGACCCGTGTCGATAGATATTTAAATATTTATTTAAAATACACTTATCAAATTTTTATGGTTAAAATATAAAAAAAAAAAAACAAATATTTATTTTTTTCTGATTTTTAAAAATTTATATTTTGTTTTCTTCAAATTTTAGACATTTTTTTTATAATATTAAGATATTAATAAAAAGATGAAATAATCAAATTATCCTTTCTTATAGAATAAATAAATCATACTTTTTTAAAATATTTTAATTATTTTTAAAAATAGTATAAAATAATAGACAGAATAATAACTAAATTCTAATGAGGCTCGATGTATAAACTTAAAATTTTGAACGAATAAAATATAAATTTTTAAAATTTATGAGAAAAAATAAAAAGATAAATATTTACAATAAATTTTTCTATATTTTAATTATTTTTTGTTTTTTATTTTTTATTTTTTAATTTTTTTTTTGTTTTTGGTGACAGATGATATCCCCTGTTTAACTTCTAATTTTTATTATTCCAAATTTTATATTCAATTAAATGTTTTTTAAATTTTATGGCTTAATAACCTATAAGTAATTAGTTAATTATGTTTTATTTGCTATAAAATAGTTTAAATTATTAGATTTGATAAAAAGGAAATTATTTATTTGACTAAAAAACACTTGATACCAAAAACATAATCGACCTCTCATTTATTATACATTTTCAATTTAACTATCTAAATTTAAAATAAGAAAAAACTGTTATAATTTGTTGATTAGAAGTGACAAATATTTGGTATTTAGTGGTTTTATTAGGAGATAAAATAAAATTCGTTTCGATTTGATTCGGCGCGGCTTGGACCGAACCAAATTGGACCGAAAATTTGAATAGGAGACTTAGCATGTGAACCGATCAAAACGGCCACCGACCCAAAAGATCCAAAATATTATAAGATTAATTTTATACGGTTCTTTCACTCTGTAAATATATAAAATAGTAAATAGTAAATATATTTTTATAAAGTTTAAATTTTTATATTTAAATCATAAATTATATATATATATATATATATATATATATATATATATATATATATATATATATATATATATATATATATATATATATATATATATATATATATATATATATATATATTATTTATTATTATTAGTTTACTTTTTATTTTTTTACGTAATATAAATTTTATTTTTACAAATATATTTTTATAAAAAAATTAATTATTAAAAAAATATTTTAAGTATAATATGTAAAAAAGACAAAATATAAATTTAATATTTATATATGATTAATTATAGTTTTTTAAAGACCGCTATGAATATATATATAAACAACTTAATTTTTTTTAAAAAATAAATATAAAAAATTAAACTCTGAAGTTAAACTTTTATACTTACGTTCCAACTTCTTTCCAAAATACCTCTGAAGTTAAACTCTGTTAGTGTACCGTTTGGAACTGCCGTTATCTGTGTGTAATTATTATTTTGCCCTTTCAAATATACCCTAAACCCTAAAACCCTAAAACCCTAAACCCTAAACCCTAAACCCTAAACCCTAAAAAATTCTAAAAAATTCTAAACCCTAAACCCTAGAACCCTAAAAAACCCTAAATCCTAAACCCTAAACCCTAAACCCTAAAACCCTAAAAAATCCTAAACCCTAAACCCTAAACCCTAAACCCTAAAAAATTCTAAACCCTAAACCCTAAACCCTAAAACCCTAAAAAACCCTAAATCCTAAACCCTAAACCCTAAAACCCTAAACCCTAAACCCTAAAACCCTAAAAAATTCTAAACCCTAAACCCTAAACCCTAAACCCTAAACCCGGGCAAAATAGGTATATCTGATAGTTTTCAACTCCGATTATTATTTAACTCTAGTTTAACCCTAGTTAACTTAACAAAGGGAAACGGTAGGGATATTTTTAATAACGGTGGAACGTATGAAGGGTATATTGGAAAGAAAAAAAAAATAAGAGGGGTAAATCAGATATTTCTTCATATTTCAGGGGTACACAGGCAATTATCCCTATATATATATATATATATATATATATATATATATATATATATATATATATATATATATATATATATATAGGAAAATGCTAGATGTACACCCCCAAATGGGGTGTACATCTTACACCCACCCCATCCTAGGGGTGGGTGAATTCCACTCGTCACATCGAGTGACGAGTGGATGAATACCCACCCTAGGATGGGTGGGTGTAGGATGTACACCCCATATATATATATATATATATATATATATATATATATATAGTAGAGTTTATATATTTTTTAAAAGTACAAGCACATGCATATTTATAAATTTTTTATAGAATTTATATTGTAATTTGTAATTTTATAAAGTCAACGAAAAAAAGAAAGATAAAGTAAAAAATACAAATCTCAATACAAATTTAATAGTAAAAAATAAAAAAATATGAATGTGCTTGTGCTTTTAAAAACATATAAGCTCTACTTTATATATATATAGAGTTCGGCTGGAATACTATCGATAGTATTAAATAATTAGTGCTACCAAGTTTCTAGCCCTTGGATGAACGTATGTGCGGTTAGCATTGTAGTGATCTTCTAAAATTTTTACTATTCAACCAATCACCCACTAAACCCTAAGAAACTACTATCATCCTAACCGCACATTTTTTAAACCGCACATTTTTTAATCCAAGAACGAAAAAATTATTAGAACCAATGACTTGGTGCTATCGATAGTATTTCAGTCTAATTATATATATATATATATATATTAATAATTAAAATGTTTAATTATTTATTATATATTTTTATTAATTTTTTAAAATTTTATTAAAAAATTATTTATTAATTTAAATAAAATAGACTTTTGAGCTGTGCCATTAGCATGGAATTATATCGATACTACCGGTTGATACGATACGATACGTTGGACCCGTGTCGATAGATATTTAAATATTTATTTAAAATACACTTATCAAATTTTTATGGTTAAAATATAAAAAAAAAAAAACAAATATTTATTTTTTTCTGATTTTTAAAAATTTATATTTTGTTTTCTTCAAATTTTAGACATTTTTTTTTATAATATTAAGATATTAATAAAAAGATGAAATAATCAAATTATCCTTTCTTATAGAATAAATAAATCATACTTTTTTAAAATATTTTAATTATTTTTAAAAATAGTATAAAATAATAGACAGAATAATAACTAAATTCTAATGAGGCTCGATGTATAAACTTAAAATTTTGAACGAATAAAATATAAATTTTTAAAATTTATGAGAAAAAAATAAAAAGATAAATATTTACAATAAATTTTTCTATATTTTAATTATTTTTTGTTTTTTATTTTTTATTTTTTAATTTTTTTTTTGTTTTTGGTGACAGATGATATCCCCTGTTTAACTTCTAATTTTTATTATTCCAAATTTTATATTCAATTAAATGTTTTTTAAATTTTATGGCTTAATAACCTATAAGTAATTAGTTAATTATGTTTTATTTGCTATAAAATAGTTTAAATTATTAGATTTGATAAAAAGGAAATTATTTATTTGACTAAAAAACACTTGATACCAAAAACATAATCGACCTCTCATTTATTATACATTTTCAATTTAACTATCTAAATTTAAAATAAGAAAAAACTGTTATAATTTGTTGATTAGAAGTGACAAATATTTGGTATTTAGTGGTTTTATTAGGAGATAAAATAAAATTCGTTTCGATTTGATTCGGCGCGGCTTGGACCGAACCAAATTGGACCGAAAATTTGAATAGGAGACTTAGCATGTGAACCGATCAAAACGGCCACCGACCCAAAAGATCCAAAATATTATAAGATTAATTTTATACGGTTCTTTCACTCTGTAAATATATAAAATAGTAAATAGTAAATATATTTTTATAAAGTTTAAATTTTTATATTTAAATCATAAATTATATATATATATATATATATATATATATATATATATATATATATATATATATATATATATATATATATATATATATATATATATATATATATATATATATTATTTATTATTATTAGTTTACTTTTTATTTTTTTACGTAATATAAATTTTATTTTTACAAATATATTTTTATAAAAAAATTAATTATTAAAAAAAATATTTTAAGTATAATATGTAAAAAAGACAAAATATAAATTTAATATTTATATATGATTAATTATAGTTTTTTAAAGACCGCTATGAATATATATATAAACAACTTAATTTTTTTTAAAAAATAAATATAAAAAATTAAATTTTATAAAAATATAATTTGTTATTCATTTAAAAACGCTATGAATATATATATATATATATATATATATATATATATATATATATATATATATATATATATATATATATATATATATATATATATATATGGGAAATGATACTTGTACACCCATTTCGGGGTGTATATCACACATCCCACCCATCCAATGGGTGGGGTGTGATGATGGGTCAATCGATGTGACCCGTAAAAGATATCGCCACCATTAAAATGGTGGAGGTGTATGATATACACCCCTTCGGGGTGTACATGTAGCATTGCCCTTAATATATATATATATATATATATATATATATATATATATATATATATATATATATATATATATATATATATATATATATATATATATATAAACAACTTAATTTGTTTTTAAAAAATAAATATAAAAAATTAAATTTGGTAAGAATATAATTTGTCATTCAATATATTGGAAAATGCTATGTGTACACCTCTTTCGGGGTGTACATCATACACTCCACCCATCTATGGGTGGGGTGTGATGATGGGTCACTTGATGTGACCCGTAAAAAATATCGCCACCATTAAAATGGTGGAGGTGTATGATGTACACCCCTTCGGGGTGTACATGTAGCATTGCTCCAATATATTTATTTATAAAAAACGGTATGAAATTAACGGGATATTATTATATTATGCGGACCGTAATTAGTTTCTCTGCGGACGAAATTTCCGATAGAGGATCGTACAAACCCTAGGATAGAGATTCGGGGGACGAAGCCGAAGAAGAGCGAAAAACCCTAGCGCTCGATCTCCTTCTCCTCATCCTCATCCTCATCCTCATCCTACTATTCTCGCGCATTCCGAGCGAAATCAGAGATGGGGAAGAAGCAGCACAGCAAGGATCGGATGTTCATCACGGCGACAGAGTGGGCGACGGAGTGGGGCGGCGCCAGATCCAAGGAGACCTCCACCCCCTTCAAACGCTTGCCCTTCTACTGCTGCTCGTAATCCCCTCTCCCAGAAACCCTAGAAACACCAATTCACTCTCTTCTTCTCAAATTGTTGGGATTAAACTCGCATCGATCCCTTTTCTCTTGCTTTAATCGTCGATTTCGATGTTTTCAGGCTCACTTTTACTCCGTTTGTGGATCCCGCGTGCACGGAGGATGGGAGCGTGTTCGATGTGATGTGAGTTTCCTAACCTAGTTTCGTTCTGTGTGTTTATTTAGATGTATTTTGGAAAAAGTAAGAAAAAAGGCTCAATTTTTGAGTTTGGGTGCTTTGTTGCAGGAATATTGTTCCTTATATCAAGAAATTCGGGAAGCATCCAGTAACTGGAGTTCCTCTAAAGGAGGATGATCTCATTCCTCTCACATTTCATAAGAATGCTGATGGTAGTAAATATGCTTTCAATTTGAAGTATTTGATGCTGTTTGTTTTTCTGTTTATTCAGCTGAACTGTTTATTATGCGCCGATAGTTTAGAAAGGGCAATTTTAAGCCATAATGTTAAGTAGCCTTAGTTATACAAATTCTTTATATACGTTTGGTTGTACTTTTGCTCTTATTCAATTCATACAAGTAAATATCATGGCTAACATGGCCGCAAAGGTGAATCCATTGTACAGAACTACTTATTTTAAACGATTAGAATGGTTGATTATAACTTCTGTGAGAGTTACCTCTAACCAAGGATTTAAGTATCCATCGGCACGGGCAGTATCCACCGTGCCAACAAGATACCGGCACGATACAGCCCCCGTACCGATAGCACAGTTCAAAACCCTTTTTTCTTAAATTTACTAAGTAATTTTCTCAATAAAGTTCAAAATATTTGATAAAGATACATAATAAGCAATTAAAAAATTTTGTTGCTAAAAAAAATAAATATTTCATGCCATTATGTGTCGGCACGCATGTATCTTTTGTGACCGGCACTCATCGGCACGCACCGTACCGTACCGTGCCAGCAAGTTTTCGGCACGATCCCGTGCCACGGCACTTAAATCCTTGCCTCTAACAGGAAAAGTCATGCTTGTCCAATTTAAATAAGCTGATCGTAGTGCATTTTCCTTTGATAAGTTGGTTTTCCTTGTGTACTAGAAGTATGTCACTTGTTGTTTCAGACGAGCATGTGAGTATCGAACAAAGCTTTAAACTTAAGGAAGTTGCCATTCATATCACCCGTCACCGCCATTGAAATTAAGCTGAAACTCAGAATCTGGCGGATCTTATACTATTTAATGCGTTAGAAATTTTCATCTTAAATTTTTTCTCCTGCTGAAAAGTTCAATTTGAGTTCCCTTAGGCGGCATGCTCCCTCGTGTTTGCCTGCTTAATGAATTTATGACGATAATGGTTTTTTTTTTTTTTTCCTTTTCCTTTTGCAGGGGAGTACCATTGTCCTGTTTTGAACAAAGTTTTTACAGAGTTTACACACATAGTTGCTGTGAAAACTACAGGAAATGTGTTCTCTTACGAGGTACTTCTGTGCCAGAAAACAAAATCTTATAAAAGGTAGTTGTAGCATTTTTTTAACCAAAATGGTGCAACTCTATTGCTTTACTGGTGCAGGCGATTAAAGAACTAAACCTGAAAACCAAAAATTGGAAAGAGCTGTTGACAGATGAGCCTTTCACGAAAGATGACTTGATAACTATTCAGGTAAGTAATTAACAGAATCTCTTTACTTTTTTCTATTATTATATTTGATTGGTTGGCATTTACCTTTTATTCTTCTCGTACTCTTGCAGAATCCAAATGCTCTTGATAGCAAAGTTCTTGTCGAATTTGATCATGTTAAAAATAGTCTAAAACTTGATGATGAAGGTCTGGTTTTTATTTTTTCCCTTCTTAATACTTGTATGATTTTGAAGCTGTTACCAAAGAACTACGGGATACTCACTCTTTTGCTCCTTTTTTAGATCTAAAGAAAATGAAAGAAGATCCGTCCTATAATATCAACGTAACTGGTGATATCAAGCAAATGCTTAAGGAGCTCGGAACTGAGAAGGGTAAGCTAACTGCGCTGCATGGTGGAGGTGGGAGCAAAGCACAGAATGAAAGGGCAGCTGCGCTTACTGCTATTTTGGCGGCAAGATCACGTGTGGAGGAGGATTCCAAATCTAATAAAGATGGAGAATCTAAACCTGCTCAGAAAGCTTTCAGTATCGTAGATGCTGCTTCTGCTTCTGTTCATGGAAGGAGTGCAGCTGCTGCAAAAGCAGCTTCTGGTGATAAGACTGCTGCTCGGATTGCTATGCACATGGCCGGACAAAGAACCCCTGTGAATGCAAAACTTGTATGTTGCTATTCCTTTACCTTTCTTTTTGTGTGTGTGTGTGTGTGGAGGGAATTTACTGTATACCCTCCAAAAAATATATATTTACACAGATACCCTCATAAAAATTAAAATATCATAAGTAACCCTCTGAATGAGAGAAATTCCAAAATAAGCTTCAAGCCAATTCTTCATTAGATTTCAGATAAACGGTAAGTAAATTCCTAGTTTATCCCTATCATTATTACCCTCCCAAATGCTTCATTGGTTATAAATCACCTATAATTTTTTCATAAATGCCCCCTTTAAATTTATAAAATGACTCCTTAAAATAAGCTTTTGTAAATTTAAAAATATAATAATCCAAACAGATTAAGATAAAATAAATATAAATCTATACTAATCTGAAAAGACCAACCTAAATAAGTTTAAACAGTTTGTAATTCAACACTAACCTAAATAAACTTGCATGATCCAAACTGAGTTATTTGAACTAGTTTAAGTTTTTGTACTTTATCATCCAATGTTTCAAAAAGCTTCTCTTTAGTTAAAACTTTCAAAGGGTAAATATTGCATAAGTTTCACTTTCTTTCAATAAAAAACTTTCAATCTACTATTTTGTGTTTTTTATTTTATTTTTTCATAAAATTCTGTTGTTAAATAGGATAGCAAAGTGTTATATTTTACAAACCATATAAGAGTAAAGCGACATATTTTGTTAACTACATAGTAGCATTTTACAACTCTATAATTTGAAGTTCACCTCCTTGTGGTTTGTAAAATATAATATTTTGGTGCATTATTTGATGACGGTTAACTTATGGTGAAACAAAAACAAAACCATAAAGTCGCAAAATGAAACTTTTTAATAAGGGTGGCAAAGTGCAAATGTACTAAACAACATACTGGCTAATTGAAGTTTATAAATATTTTATCAATATTTAAATTAAAGACTGGTATGTTTATCTGAACTTACTATTAGTGTTGGATAATTTTGAAATTCTATTTGTTCTAAATGCCATCACTTTAAAGTGCTCTTCTAAAAATCTTTAAAAACTAAGGGTAAAATGGACATTTCCACTACTTTTATGATAACCTATTTAGAATGGATGTTATGTGAAGAGACGGAAGATAACGGTGAGGGCGTATTTGAAAGATAGTAAGCATTTGAAGGGATTTTCGTGATATAACCAAATTTGTAGGCGTATTTATGATATTTTTAATGTTTAGGGGGGCATGAATGAAATTAACCCTATTTTTTTTTTTTCTATGTATTCATCTACTATTTGGTGCTACAATCTCATGGAAATTGGGTACTTTTCAGGTAAAAAGCCAATACACCACTGGCGCAGCTTCACGTTCTTTTACATCTACTGCTTATGATCCTGTGACGAAAAATGACTTAGAGTACATCAAGGTTGAAAAGAATCCAAAAAAGAAAGGATATGTTCAGTTGCATACAACCCATGGGGATTTGAATATAGAGCTTCACTGTGATATCACTCCGAGGACGTGTGAAAACTTCATCACACATTGTGAAAATGGTTACTATAATGGTGTAATATTCCATCGCAGTATTAGGTATGGTTATTTCTAATTGCAGCTACTTTATCTCTCTTCTTCGTCTTTCCTGTCTCCATGTAAACTTAAAGGTTTATTTCTGGTAGGAATTTCATGATTCAAGGTGGTGATCCAACTGGTACTGGAAAAGGAGGCCAATCCATTTGGGGTAAGCCTTTTAAGGATGAGCCAAATTCAAAATTGGTCCACTCAGGAAGAGGTGTTGTTAGCATGGCAAACAGTGGGCCCCATACCAATGGTTCCCAGTTTTTCATTCTATACAAGTCAGCGAATCACTTGAATTTTAAACATACGGTATTTGGCATGGTTGTGGGTGGTTTAACCACCCTTTCGGTGATGGAGAAGGTTCCTGTTGATGATGATGATCGGCCATTGGTGAGTATCGCTACTCTTTTCTTATTTTTCTCTTTTTTTTTGTGTGTAATTTCCCTTCTATGCCTTTCGCCGAAGATTCTGTTATTATCCCTTGGTTTTGTTCTTCTCGAGTATATAATTTCCCTTCTACATGATTGTAGGCCCGTAAGGATGGCCTTAAATTTGATATTATGGGTCATTTGCTAACTCTACATTTTTGGTGTTATGTTTGACCAAAAGCAAATACTTACTACGTGTCTTTACTACTTTTCTTTTTCAAGCAATATGAGTTTGCAAACTAACCAAGAATGACTGTACAGGAATGGGTTTATCAGCTGTGTCCTCCTGCGTCAAATCGTCCTCTTATAGTGCGAATACTATTCTCTCACATTTGTCATTGAATTGTCTTGTTCTTTTCTAGGAGGAGATAAAGATTATAAATGCCACCGTCTTTGTGAATCCTTATGCGGAACCAGATGAAGAGGAAGAGAAGGCAGCTGAGGAGAATAAAGCTGTTGATGACGACAATGTAATTTCCATCTCACCTTTTTTCATATTTAGCTACATGAATCAATTTTTCTTGTGTAATTAAGATGTTTTAACTGGAAATTTTCATATTGCAGGACAAGATAGGTTCTTGGTATAGCAACCCGGGAACAAGTGTTGTTTCCGCTAGTGTAGGTGGTGGAGTGGGCAAATATCTCAAGGCTCGGAAAGCTGGAAATGATGGCGTGGCCGGAAATGGCAAAGCATCAGATTATGATTCGACCAAGAAGAGGAAAGTGGATGTTTCAGGTGTTGAGTACAAAAACTTCTCTGGATGGTAAAAAGAGATCCTAATTTATCATGAGTCGGAAACCGAAATGTAATTTCAGGTTGTGTTTAAGTCTCATGCCAAGGGAGATGAAAAAAATAATTGGAAGAAAACAAAAAAAATTAAGAACTCATTACATTGGAATGTTCAGCTGTCTCCTCCTGTTATGAAATTCTTTTGCTAGCCAAGCAACCTCTAATATCACCAAACTGATTGAGAGGGTGATCATTGTCGACCACAGAAGCAGGATGGAATCCTTCAGAGGTACGCAATGATGGTGGAGTATATCGTCAAAGGCGTCCTTTAAGAATGAACAGTTTATCAGCTTTTCTACGTCTGCGAGAGCACCTACAATGCTCTGAGTTGAGCAAGCGTAGGAAGAGAGCATAGCATAAGAGCCTGTCGGAAGAAGATGCTTGTTGATCTCCAGTTCCTGTAAAAACCAATTGTTCATAATCTTCTATCCTTCAAGGAATTGATTCAGAAAAGGAGAAACCTTAGGTACCCTCTTGTGGTCGAGCCCAGTTTCACTATGTAGCTCAAAAGTTTGCATACTGAAAATGCTATTAAGATCAAGTACATGATGATCAAATGGCTGATTAAACCAATGTAGTTTAATCAATAAATTCTGCTTTCTAGTGTTTTCATGAGCCACATGACTGTAATATACTCAGTTTCAGCATCATTCGGTGACGTTCTACTAAGCAATCAACATAGTACTCTCAGGGTGGTTAAATGATAGAGTTTTTGAATCTTGTGATGGTGTAATCTAGATGTGTAAATTGTGTGTGCTTACCATTGACATGTCATTGATGGTTATGCTCTCATTAGAACATTTTGTTGGATCATATCTATAGTTTGGCGCGCCAAGAAAAGGATTGCATATCAATCGAAATTGTTGTCCTTCATGTTGCTCTTGCGCATCAGCTGTTTGGATCAAGTCACTTATATTCGAGTTCAACTGCCAAAAAAACCCCAAATATGAGAATCAGGTGAGTTTAAATGGGGAGAGTATATCATTTATGGTACGATATTTACCTCGATTATGAAATTGTGGATGTTAAAACCAACTTTTGCCATGATGTAATCTGCAGCTGAGCTGTCTGGACAAGGTAGTATTGAGCTGAGAATGCTGCTGCTTGGATCCCTCATGTACTGGTCAAGCTCTAAACAGGTATCCTCAATATATCTGCAATATACTTTTTTTGTTTATTATGATCTAGTATATATTAAGTTTTGAGAATAATCAACTGCATTATCGCCTCGTTGCTGATCGATGATCATGTTACTTTTGCATTATTCTGCATCTAGTGGTGTTCTTCTATACTGTTGCCTAATTTTCTGTTTCGCAATCTATTTAAGATTGGTGGATATGAACTCTCAGTTAGAATGCTTGAGGATCTTCACTTGCATTAATGAATGTTGATTGTTTCATAATGAGATTAGTTACTTACGTGCGGAGAAAGAAATGGAAGCCGCATAGGATCCAACAAGCACTAGTTAAAAGCCAACATATAACAACAATTCTGCAAAGAAGAAAACAAGCGGGAGATGGATTAATAGCTCAT
The DNA here is from genome assembly GCA_029204045.2 of Tillandsia leiboldiana. Lineage (NCBI taxonomy): Eukaryota > Viridiplantae > Streptophyta > Magnoliopsida > Poales > Bromeliaceae > Tillandsia > Tillandsia leiboldiana. Next base: position 4,919,919 of record CM055063.1, on the reverse strand, counting down.
TAATTGGAAATTTAAATTTAATCAATTTAGAGGAGAAATACAATAAAATTTATAAGGTATAGTTATAAAACTATCTTTACTTACATGATTAATCCTGGGCGCGAGCGCATTAGTATTGCAGCTGCACAAAATCAAACAATCTTCTTACCAAATATATCCAAAAATAATATAAAGAACACCAACATCAAACAAGATAAGTATACTTTTTATCTAAATGGAGGGAAAAAATATCTAGATGTTTGATTTGTTCTAGAGAGGTATAACTCTAAGCTTAGTTTGTATAACTTGTATAACATGGGAAAGATTATAATAGTGAAGCTATATTTTAGTGGTGTCGTTTTCGGCAACGGGGCATCTGAGTAGACAATCAACATCGTCAAATACGATATAATAATTTGAATATAACAGAAACCAAATTTTAAATTTTTATTATATTATTTGATCATTAATTCTGATACTCTATCACCATATTTTATCATGACTTGCCTACTTTAGCAATAAAAAGTATCAACGTGAGACATACAATCCCCAAAGTTGCACCATACCTACAAAAACAAAAAAACAAAAAACTTTTAAATTCGAATTGAACTTAAAATGGCGAAAAATAAAAATTCGAAGCCAAAATATATGTGTATTACGTGAGCCCAAGAACAGCATCAACTAAGGCACCATCCTCACGCATGGCCTTGCCGATGGCAGCAGATTCTGCTCTGAGCTTCAGCGCGGCGGCGCTCAGCAAAGCACTAAATCCTGCGTCGTAGGATTGTAGAAGCGTTCGGACCTCCTCCACAGTGCGTAGAACTCTGCATATGGCATGGCACGAAGCTCTGGCCGCGCCCAACAGCGCTCTCACTGGCTTCTTCGCTTTCCTGTGGAACTTATGCGCCGCAACGAGAGCTACTCCCGATGCCGCTCTTCAAAACGACGAAAATTTTAAGAGATGAGCGAGCGAGTGCATATATTTGTGCTAGTCGCTGCGAAGAAATAGTTTCTCTATTGTAAAAAAGCAGTAGTCGGTCAGTTATTTGTTAAACAGGTTGTTTACGAGAGAAGTTGCTAGTGCTTTTTTCAATAACGTCTTCTGAATGATGTTCTTACGAAAATCTCTGTAGTATGCATAATGGATTGGAAGGAGGAGGAAGGGCACTCTCACAAGGCGAAAAGGAGAATGGCAATGAGTGGCAAGAGATGCCGATAGTTTCGACAGGTCTCGGCGTGCGAAACCGGAGAACCGACGAAGCTCTTCTTCCAAACCGGCGAGGTCGCGAGAAGAACTATACCACCTAGCGTCCAAAGCCCCGCCGTTGCGAATCCATGCACACCAGTAAATACTGCGGACTAACAAAGAAAAATGTCAAGAGGTAACAAATGTGAAAAATTGAATTCGTGACGGCGCAGAATTTTTGGTTAAAATATGAGAATATATATCAATGAAAAGGATATGGTATGTTTATTTACCCCCCAATAATGCTTGCTTCTGATGTCGTAGGCTCCATTATATACCTTGAAGCCATTTAGAGGATCGAGTCTCCGAGAATGGCGCATCTCATGAAGTTTTGTTTGAGAAGAGCTACAATAAAAAGGCATTTGCAAAGAGGAAAACAAGAAGAAGAGGACAAGTGATGATGGAGAATAGTGCAATTTAACCATGTTTTTACCTACTTAATTGGTATCTTCTACTCCTCTTTGCATCACTTGATTAAAACCAAATTTGATTATTAATTTAAAGAGGAATTAGAGAGAGAGAGAGAGAGAGAGAGAGAGAGAGAGAGAGAGAGAGAGAGAGAGAGAGAGAGAGAGAGAGAGAGAGGATATTAAGGCAATGTTTTCGAACTTCCGTAGTAGAGTAGGGATAGTTTGTGGCTCTCGACCGTTGGGTTTTATGCAACCATGCAACGAGGGAGCTGAGAATTTGGGTCATGGTTTGACCTCTTTGAGAGGTTGATTATTTCCTAATTCCTATTTACCAGGGTTTTGTTTTTTTATGGGGTTCATTAAGTAACCCATTCAACCTAGTCTTTTGGAATACGTACGGTTAGTCAAGGTGGATTCATTGTATTTTGATCCATAAAATTTGATCTTGTTAATTTAGTCATGAGTATAAGTATTCTACGCAACATTGTTTATTTATACTATTAATGTGTTGATTATAAATTTACGTGTAGAATATAAAAATATATGTATAAACCAATTAAATTGTTCCATATTATAACGATCAGCATATTAATAATATATAAAAACTATTATTATAGATCAAAGTCTCTTTCTCTCTCTCTCTCTCTCTCTCTCTATATATATATATATATATATATATATATATATATATAAAATTGAGTTTATATGCTTTTAGAAGCACAAGTTATTAGTATTTATAAATTTTTAGTCTTTGGATGAAGATTTGTAAGATTAGGATAATAATAATTTTTTAGAATTTAGTTGGTGGTTGGTGAAATAATATGATTTAAGAAGCGAAATTGCTCAAAATAATAAATCTAGCGGTGGAAAACTTGCAAGCACAAAATGCTTAGAATTTTTAAAAACACCATAATCGAACTCTCTCTCTCTCTCTCTCTCTCTCTCTATATATATATATATATATATATATATATATATATATATATATATATATATATATATATATATATATATATATATATATATATATATATATATATATATATGAGTTGAGCTAGAATACTACTAGTAGCATATGGGTAGGGCACCGTTGCTATCGATTTGTTTTCGATGTTGAATTTTCGATGTTGAATTTTTCAAATTTATGATCCATGCCGTTGAATATAATTTAAATTATTTAAGTTATCTAAAAATTAAATTTTATAATTTTTAAATATTATTCTCTTGCCTATCAAGCCGACAAAAAAAAAAAAGAATGGCTGATAATGAATATTCTTAAAAAAGTGATGATACGGGTTGTCTTGTAATCAAGATTAAAAATATAGATCTTATTTTAAATAGTATAAAAAAAATTTCTAACTAAAAAAAGAATTGGTTTATCTTTTTTTATACCGTTAAATGAGAAAATGTTTCGTATCGACCATTAAAATTATAAATTTTTTAATACTTTGTTTATTAGGTTAATAATATTGAAAAGATTTGAAATTTGGTTTCTAGATACTTCCTACCGCGCTCTTTTTCACCTCCACCACGCATCGCCGGTCCGAATGGGTACAGAAAAAATATGAGAAAACGGAGGGAAAGAAGGAGGAGGAAAAGAAATAGTGTAATTTTCGCCCAAAGAATGTAATTTTTGCGTAAAAAATATAACTCATCTCAAATAATATAACTTTCGTTTAAAATAGTATAAAATTCTTTTGAAACAGTATAATTTCATCTTTTTTTTCTTTCTTATTTTCTAGTTCTTAACCTTCCTATAGAAAAAAAAAATAATATAGTTTTATTATTATTATTTTTTTTTATTTTTTTCTATCATCTATATTTTTTTTCGCTATCATGACCTTTCTTTCGCGCTCTACCACATCAACCGCCCTCTCTTTCGCGCTCTACCAGAGCTACTGCCCTCGCCGCCATCATGGATCCCGTCGGAGTGTGGCCTCTCAAAGCCGCACCCTCTTCCAGCGTACTCGCGCCAGCACCTATGATGTTGTGCCCGTCAATTACACGTAGGCGTGGACGTGAAAAAGAAAAGAGGAGGATGACGAATCTTAAGCGGGAAAAAAAAAACGAAGAATAAAAGTATTTTGATCAATTTTTTAAAAATTCGGATCTATGTAAAAATAAAAAATGTAGTCCATTTTTGCCAAAATACAAAACTAATAAATTTTAATTTTTTTATGCAAATTGGCCTTATATTAATAATATTATATTTTATTAGCGATATTTATGTTATATTTGAAAATGGTCAAAATCATCCTGTCCGAATTGTGTCGTATTTCGTGTCTCGTATCAATATCTATAGCATCTAACTTTTTTATAACTAGTATAGAAACCGCGCTTCGCTGCGGATAAATAAATCATAATTAATTTATAATAATATTTATATCAAAATAAAATTTAAAATATTTATATTTAAATAACATACGATATTAAAGTTAATAATTATAAATATAATTCAATAGTAATATCAAACTTAAGGTATAAAATAATTTTTAATTTTTAATTATTCATAATTTTTTTTTGAATAGATAAATAAACGATACTTATATAAGTTACGTTAAATTTTTAGCGTAATTAATTTTAAATAAAAAAAATATAAAAAATATATATATTTTTAACTGCAAATATATAGATAATTTTATTACTAAAAATATTTTATAGATTATATTTTAAAAATATGCGAAGTAATCTATTTATTTTTTATTTAATAAAAATATTTTGTAGGGTACATTTTAAAATATGCATAGTAATTTTTTTTTTTTTTTTGTGTTCTTTCTTGCCGGCAAGCAAGAGGAAGAATGAAGTGTTCTTTCTTGCTCGCGAAGCAAGAGAAAGATGGGCGCGAAGCAAGAGGAAGATGGGGTGTTCTTTCTTGCTCAGAAAGTAAGAGAAAGATGGGGGTGATAAGCAATGGTCTCGTCTTGGGCGGTGGCGGAGGTTTGAGGCGACGGCGACTGCGACAGCTTGAGGCTTGGACGCCGGCTGCAATGCCTTTAGCGCGGCGGTGATCTGAGGTATAGGCGACGGCGGAAGCTTGAGGCTTGGGCGATGACGGTGATGCCTTGAACGGTGATGGCGGCGGTTGGTACACGACGGCGGCAGTTACGATGGCAGCGATGAAAGGCACACGGCCATTTTTCTTCTTCACTCTTTATTATTATTTTTTCTACTTTAATATTAAAAATTACTTAATTTATATATATAAAAAAATTATAAGGTCTCAAGCTTTAAATTTATTAGAAAAAAATTACAGCTAATAGAAATAAAAGTCTAAAAAATTCAAAAAAAAAAAAAAAAAAAAACAGATCACCTACCCTCCAACCTCTCCCTACCCTCCAAACCCTCGCCCCCAACCTCCTTCAAAACCTGCATCAAGATCACCTCCTTAGCCCACCTCTCCTCGTCCAAGCCTCCTCGCCGGAGCTCCGGCGCCACCGCCGCTGCAGCCGCCTCCCTCCTCCGCGTGCCGTCGCAGCTCCTCCGCCGCCCTCCCGCTGATCCCCGCGACGGCGCCACCCGCATGCTTGCACGCGCGGGAGTCGTGCCTTGCCACGAAAGAGAGATCGAGATAGAGAGAAAGAGAGGGGAAATTTTATAGATATTTTGTTTGGAGTGGGGAGGAGATATTTTGTGTTTTTTGGGAGGATATTTTGTGTTGGGAGAGGGAGGGAGGAGATATTTTTTTGGAGGGGGAAGGGGAGGGGAGGAGGGGGCGAGTGGCGGAACCGGTGTTGGGTGAGAGAGGGAGGAGATATTTTTTGGAAGGGGGAGGGTTGAGGAGGAGCTGACATGTCAGCCCTCCTCAACTCGAAGCTCGCGCGGGGGGGGGGGGGGGGGGGCAATAACCGAAGCGACGGGGGGGGGGGGGTGCGCGAAAACCGAACCGAGGGGGAGGAGGGGCGCGAGAACCGAAGCGAAGGAGGGGCCCTCCCTCTCTCTCTCTCTCCTCACATTGCCTCTCCTAGAGAGAACCGAAGCGAAGAAGGAGAGGGTGAGGGAGAACCGAAGCGAGGGAGAGCGACAGGTGGCCCATTTTTCGAATGAGAAATGGAAAATAGTCGAGAGACGGAAGAGAGGGGCGCACGGAGAGCACGCCACGTGGCAACCAAGTACTCTCAATTAATAAGTTTAAAGATATGATAAATTAATGTAATGAATAAAATATCTGTGTAAAATAATTTATTTTTTTTTTAGTTTTCTATTTGGTCTTTCAGATCGGATTAGTACTGCTATTTAGCAAATTTTTAACCAAAAAAAGATGCTCCCTAGGAAAATTTAATGAAAAATTGGTTGAAGCTTTTTTCAAATTAAGTTTTTTAAACTGTTTGAACTGTATAAATGTGTGTTTGATATATAAGCAGTAAAGTGTAAAATTTTTACTTTATGAAAAAAGCACGCATTGGAGCTTCAAAGCTGAAATTTAAAATTTAATTTTTTATTTAAAAAATTAAATATAAAATTTAAAATTAAATTTAAATTTAAAATTTAAATCTAAAATAAAAATAAAAATTTTAAATTTAAATTTAAAATCAGTGTCAGATTTTAATTATTTCTGAAGCTCGAAAATCAGAAAATTAATTATAAAAAAATGATGTTGCCAAAAATTTTATTGAACAAAAAATTATTTTTATTTTAGGATCTAAAATCAGTTTTGAAAATAGCCTTAAAGGAAAAAAAAGAAAAAAAAAACCGGTAAAAAGAAACGTAGGAAAAAAATAATAATAATAGAGATAATTACCTGTGTACCCCTGAAATCTGAAGAAATATCTAATTTACTCCTCTTATTTTTTTCTTTCCAATATACCATTCATACGTTCCATCGTTATTAAAAATACCCCTACCGTTTCCCTTTGTTAAGTTAACTAGGGTTAAACTAGAGTTAAATAATAATCGGAGTTGAAAACTATCATATAGGTATATTTAAAAGGGCAAAATAGTAATTTCACACATATAACGGCAGCTCCAAACGGTACACTAACAGAGTTTAACTTCAGAAATATTTTAGAAAGAAGTTGGAACGTAAGAATGGTAGTTTTAATATTAGACTTCTAAGAGAAATAAATCTAAAAACAGAAAAAATTTTAGAAATATATAAGAAATTGCCCCATAATAATAATAACAATAAGTGTTGAAAGGAGTCAAACGCCGTGGTAGCACTCAGGAGAGCTGAAAGGGTACATAGAGCATGCCTCAGAACGAAGCCTCTCAATGGCCTTCTTCTTCCTCCTCTCCAAAACCCTAAAACCCCACAAACTCGTCCCCCCCTTTCCTCGCCGCTCCCCTCTCTTCCCCTCTCTTTCCCCCTTCTCCACTTCTCTCCCACCACCACCACCACCTCCTCCTCCTCCTCCTCCTCCTCCGCCACCAACTTCCGCCGCTGCCGCCTCCGCCGCTGCGGAATCTCCATCTCCGTCGCAAGGTTCGCTTCTCTATCCGTTTATCTCTCCTACTTGGACCATTTCGGTGCCCTAGGCTCTCACATGTGTGGGTGTGGGTGTGGGTGTGGGTGTGGGTGTGGATCGCAGAGAAGGAAAGGGGAATATGGTCGAAGCTGTTTCTCTTCCTCCCCGGCGCCATCACTTTTGGCCTTGGGACGTGGCAACTCTTCAGGAGGCAGGAGAAGGTAACCTGTTCGATGAAATGCCTCGTACACTGTTGAGACCGGATCTTTGCTCTAATTGGGATTAGGTTTGCTGGGTTTTGTTCTCCAGATGGAGATGTTGGATTACAGGAAGAGGAGACTGGGGATGGAGCCCATAATGTGGAATGAGGCGCCTTCGACGGGCGAGGATTTGGCTTCCTTGGAGTTCAGGAGGGTTGGTTGCGAGGGTTATTTCGACGAGAGCAAGTCGATATATGTCGGGCCGCGTTCTCGGAGCATTTCGGGAGTGACAGAGAATGGGTATTATGTCATTACTCCATTGGTTCCGAGAGCAACTGGGCATGGCAGGTAACTTATGGGATGGAAATTTGATATCCTTTGCTTCTGGATGAATGGATGCTACTGAAACTTCTTTCTGATTTTGTAATTGTTCGCCTTTTTATTCATTTCGCAAGTTGTCTTGGAGGCATTGTGAAAGGTTGTAGTTGCTTATGTTGCTAAAGATTATTGTTATGCTTACGGCTAAATTTTAACAGCATCTAGAATGCGAATAATGGCTTTATTTAATTGTTAGGTTCGCACAGGTGTGATTCACAAGATTAATTAAGAAAGAAATCTAACCATGGAATTGCATGGTTTATAGTAGAATTTAGTTGTAAGAATTGCATTGCTTGGTGGAAAGTTTCACGATATATTCAATAGGAATCATGCAGTACCTTATATTGTGGTGAACTTGTAGTCAATGGATCACTGGACTATAAAATCTATTAGTTGATTTGATGTTAATTAATTAGCATAACCAAATATTGGGGAAAAGTAAAGCAATACGCGGTTACTTTTTACCCTATCATATGTTACAAAGGATAACTTCCAACATTGTAACCCTGTACAAACTGTGCTCTGCCTGTGGTTTTTTCCTCCCAATTTTCTAATGGGTCTTAAGAATAGAGTATTGGAAAGCTCAATGAAAGCAAAATCCTTCTGTTGTGATTATGGCAAAAAACTCTGTACTCGGGCATTTAGAAACATGGAAGAGGGATGAGTATGGATAGTTTAGGAAGTTTACCAACCTATAGAAGATTTGTGCAGCAGCCCATTCTTGATGCGATTCTTCTGTAAAGTTCCTAACTATATACAACAATAAAACATAGGAAAGCAGTATATACCTTAGCTGGTGCTTGTAACCCGGAATAACATAGCAAGGTTGTATATTGTTGTATATACCTTAATTGGTTCCTGAGAAGCCAACATTTTCTTTCATCAAGTAAGTATTTCCTGAAATGGATCGGAGTTGTTACATGCGATGGATCTAAAGGTTTAGCCTTTATTCTATTTGGACCCTGAAACAGAAGCTTCTTCTTCTGCTGCAGCAGGCTGCCGTTGGAGGGTTTGTAATGAATAAGTTTGTGGCTATGAGTGGCTTTACTCAGGTCTCAGTTATACTTCTGTAGAACGCCAGGTTGGACCAGACAGGCTCTAAGCACTGTCTTCTTAAAATTGTTAATGCAATTACTGTGTTCTGTCCCTTCTGAATTAAACTTGATTCTAAACATCAATAAATTATGGTAAGTAGATCAAACACTCCAGACAGGGTACTACTACTAGATCATTCAACTTATCGCATTTATTAAGTATGACTTTCAGAATTGTCTTTCGTCAGTGAGTTATTTCATGGCCTATTTTTTTTTTCCAGAATAATCTTTTAATTAATCTTTTGTCAGTTTGCAGACACCTGTTCTTGTTAACAGAGGATGGGTTCCTAGAGGCTGGCGTGACAAGAATATAAAAGATTCAAAGAATCTTGAGAAAGCTTTAGAATCAAAAGCAACTGATATCACGCCAAATGGGAAAGGTGCCTGGTGGAAGCTTTGGTCTAAGAAGCCTATAGTTTCGAAGGTTATAATTGATTACTTGTTTGTTTACCTTTCGTTTAGTAGGGTTATTTTTTTTAATCTTTCTTAAACTGCTGGTAACTTTGTGATCTGATGCAGCTACCCTGCTAGTTCTATGTTCATCAAAATGTTTGGTTGATACTCAATATCATCTTAAGCTGAGTTGGAAACACATTACGGGCCATTTTGTGCTTGTATACTCTATTTAGATGGAAATCTGAATATATCTAGAGATGGAGCTTAAGAGAGGAGGTGAGGAGAGGCAAAATTGCAGTACATGGTCAAAGGCTAAGTAATGATATATCATTTATGAGGTTTGGAAGCAAATCAAACCATAGCCAAAGGTGTGATTCAATTGATTAGAAACTCTAAGTAAGAGAGGAGTGTAGGAATTTGAGGATAGGCAAATGGAGTTGCATGCTTTGATTTTTTCTTTCTATTCCTTTTCTTGATTACCTATTAAACCCTGTTAATTTTACACTCTTCCTTATTACTCGCAAAATAGTTTTTAAATTAAAATCCATTGTAGGAGAAGACATGCCTGCTTGGCATTTGCCCCCTTTGTGGAGCAGTATATAAAAGTAGTTTCTTCCATTTCTCTGTTTATGTTTTGATGTATTGTCCTATCCTCCCTTTCGGTCCAGTTTTCCGAAATACTGATAATATATATTTTGAAATTATTTCTGGATACTAATGGATTGCCAGATCTGTGACTTTTCATGCCAACTTCTCCCTCTCATTGACTCTTCTTCCTAGTCTTTCTGGCCATATGGAGATTTCAGTAAATTTGGGTAGTCATGAAACAGTCTAACATCTAGAAACCCTTTCCTAAATTGTCTAGTTTTATCTTTTTTTCTCATAATATCAACTTACTTTTGCCTGTATATTCCTATATTCAAACTTATTAGAGCAAATCATGCTCTTTGTTCTGTTTGATGCAGTTGCTTAGTGTTTTATAAGGAGTTTAGACATTCCTTTTTATTAATGCAAGCGCTCGAAAGCTTACTTTAATTTACTTATTTTGTTCATCAAATGGTATTTTTGGGCTTGTAGGCTGAAGGGCCTATAACTCCTGTAAAAGTTATTGGAGTCATCCGAGGAAGTGAAAAGCCAAACATATTTGTTCCAGCAAATGATCCCAGCACTGGCCAGTGGTTTTATGTTGATGTTCCCATGATTGCATCTGCCTGTGGTCTTCCAGAGAACACTACTTATATAGAAGACATCAACGAGGATGCCAATGCAACGAATCCTTATCCTGTTCCAAAAGATGTGAACACCTTAATTCGTCATTCAGTCATGCCACAGGACCACCTCAATTATACACTAACGTGGTATGTTTTTCCCTTGGTTGGTTTTATGAATTTGTTTCTGACTTATCTTTGTCATGCATCTCATTTTTTGAGTTTATATATTTGATAAATATATAAAAACTCAATTTTCCTTATCAGGTAGCCATTTATATTTCTTCGTAACTTATCTACAGATGACTTCATTTCTTCTTTGTCGACTATGTGTATTGCATTGTTTAGAGAAGCCTACTCTATTGGTTCAACTATGAGGATAAAGCTGTTGTCTGTTTTATAGATTTTCTTTATGGGGTCTTTATACGGCCTTCCAGCTGGGAGACCATACTGTAGTAAGAAATATGTTTTTATCTTCGATAGATTGATCAACTTATTTTCTAATTTCTTGTAAAAGATGGTATTTGTTATGAAATGTCTAGTTTCTGATTATTCTTGATTATTCTTGTTCTAACTGGATAATATGGTTGTCAACTTAGTTCGTGGACATAAAAAACTTGTTTAATATCACCATGTTGACTATTGGATCTATAGCGATCATGGAATTTTGTGTTTTGCAAAGGTAAAGGCTTGTCAATGTGTGAGGAGTGGTAAGTTAGGTTTGAATATGCAATTATGTATAAAGGATGTTTTGATCACTTTAAGTGCCTTATGACATAGAGAAATCCCACTGTTAAACTAGATACTTTCTTTGTCATTGTAGCGAGTGATAATTCATAGTGAAATAGTATGCATTTGAAGAAGGTTTCTTCATTTGTCAGAGCAATGTGAAGCTAAGATCTAGAGTTGTTTTTGTATTGGTTATCTTTGGTTTCCGAGCACTCTGGGACATGTTACAAGAAAACTCTGCCAGGAATGTAAGAGGAGCCACATTTAGTTTCCCCTATTCTTGAATGTGTCGTATGAAGGTAGAGGAGAATTCTGCAAATGTGTGTTATCTGAAGGTGTACTTATATCACATGCATAGCACCTTACCTAATGGTAAAATATGGATCAACTTCCACTCCCTTGAACTTCTCCCTTTTCCACTGACATGATCCTTGCATAACGGGGGTTACCTACAAGTAAATCCTTGGATTAAACTGGATATTGGAAAAGAATCGTAAGCCAGCCGGAAAAAACTGACGTCTCAAAAAAATGTTGCGAATAAAATCTCAGACAGTTAGATTTGTGGTTGGGCTGTGTGAGGGATTTCTGGACTATGCTGTTTGGATGTGGAGAAAACGGGTTGAGAAGGATAGATTGGTAACATTGGTTGTGTCATTTATCCGATTGCCACTTGAAACAGACTCCCTCTAACTAAATGAGACCAATAGATTTGTATAAAACTGTCCTCAGGCTGTGCGGGGTAAGGCCCACAAAGGGTATGTATGCCTTTACTATCTAGTCCCATGCCTATTTCGAATAGGATAACTGTGCGAACGATGTTTTGAAAACAAATTAAGGATAATCTTTCTTTAAACTAGGAATGGTAGGATAGAACTGCATTTTCCGTTCCTTGTGTCCGTAGATATATTTTATAATTATGGTAATTTCGTCGGTAACATCCTATTACATTGAGTCTTTTGTTCCAAATATTGAATCATAGAACTTTAGCAAGCACAATTTCAATCATATGCTTGTAAATCATCTACTACATTTAAAATTGATCAATTTTGGTTATTTGTTGTCATCAGGTACTCTCTCTCAGCTGCTGTGACTTTCATGGCCGTCAAACGAATAAAGGCAAAGAAGATTCACCTCTAGCAGGAATTACTTGCCAAAAAAAGAAAAAAGAAAAAAAAGAACTCTGCATCTGTGCTTCTCTGAAGTTTAAGCTGCTCCAGTTTTCCAAGTGTAAGTTTTCGCTGTCTGAAAGAATAATTTTGGCAACTGTCTTTCGAATTCAAACTCTTTCTCAATCAGCTGTTGTTTCACCTTTTTTTTTTTTTTTTTACTCACTCACTCACAACATTAATTGATTTCTTACATACAAATTTACGGCATCAATTTGAAAAAAAAAATTGTAATTGAAACTGTTGTCTTTCCATTTGCTGCATAGAAAACCTAGTTGCTGAATGTTCAGTTGAGAATGTTAAACTTGGTTCTCTTTTGTAGTTAAAGTCTATGCCTTAAAGAGTGGTTAAACAACTTCTAATAAGAGTATCAAAATCCAAAGTTACCATCATCAGTTTATCTTGAGATTGAAGAAACTTTTAGTGAAGCTTTATTACTGATTTATGGCTCATGATCAATCCATAAAATTGTTGATTCAGTTTGGTTTTAGTTTCCAGGAATTATGATGGTACTCTCTCACCAGGGGAGGGGGGTATCAATTTTTAAAATTTCACACTCTTATGACCTTCTATATTGACGTGGTTCCAGTTGTTATATTGATTTGTTAACTCATCAAATTTTGTAGAAACCGCTACATGGGATATAAATAAAAAAAAAAAAGAAAAAAAAAACAACTTTAAAGGTTTCTAAGTTTTTTTAGAAATTTTTTTTTAAGTTTTAATATTAGAATATAGTCAAAGAATTTTTTTATGGAGGTAAAATTAAGATTAAATTATAGAAAATTTCTGTTAATATTCATTTTTTTATTTTTTTTATTTATATTTTATTTTTCTTAAAAAAAAATTAGGTTGACACATTTAGCTTCTTTTCGGCACTTTTACGTCCACTTCTTATTAATGTATATCAAAAATATTTTTAAAATAATATAAATATATTAAAATTATTATTTTTAAAAAAATAAATAAGAATAATTTGATCATTTCAAATTTTTCATTAATGTCGTAATTTTTTGAAAATATTTTTTTAAAAATTTTATAAGATATATATAAAGTATTTATTTATACACTCAAAATTAGACTACAGATCTTATACTCATCTATTTATAAGTTAAACGATATCATTTTTAGATTTTTAATATTAGAAAAATGACGAATAAGATTAGTGTGAAAATAGAACTTTTTATGTGAATAAAGATTTAAATTTGTACATCATTTGTACCTATAATATAGTGAATAAATTTTAAGCTAAATTACATAAAACTCTCCTATAATATTCCGGTTTTTCACATTATTTTTCTGTCTTTTAAAAGTCTACATTTTGTCTCCTCGTAATTACCGAAATATGCATTTACCTCCGCCGTCACGATTTCGTAAGTGAGCCGTCAGTTTTTTTTAAAATATTATTAGATATACTCAAAATACCTTTCAAAAATGGCGGGAAATAAGTCTAAACTTTTTTCTCTTTCCTTCATTACCTTTTTTTCCTCCAATATAAGATAAGTCATTTTCGTCAATTTACTTCCTCCGTTAAGGTCGTTGTCCCCTAAAGACAATTCGATAATTACAATGGGATAAAATATAGTCTTTTAAAAGACAAATGTAAAAAAAAAATTATATATATTACAAAAAAGTTTTCTATAATTTAGCCTAAATTTTAAAAATGAAATATGATTGATTATAGATATCATATTTTAAATTCTCCATCATCTAAATTCAGTACATCACATTTAAAAATATATATAATAAAAATATTTTTGCCGTACAAAATTATTCGGATGCCGTACAAGGCCACGTTCTTTGGATGACGAGATTTTTTGTTTTTGCTATCGGCCATGACGGTACAGTCAGTACCCCCATTAGCCTCGGCTTTAAACGTGCTCTCTGTTTCCAAATAGCTGTCAGTTTTTCCGCCCCCTTTTTTTTTTTTTTGTAAATGTATTTCAACTATTATCAATTATTTTGTTTTTTAAAAAATTAAATTGTAATGTATAATTTTTTAATTTATTTAATTTTAAATTTTAAATTATTTTTAAAATTAAAGTATTATTGACCGGCTCAACTCAAATAAATTGAAACATTAAGTGATAAAATTAAAATTTTAAAATCTTGAATAGCAAATTCAAAATAACCCATAATTCTGATAAATTTTATATGTTTTTAAACAATACTTAATTGTATTTTATTTTACTACGTTATTTTTATTTACTACAATTTATATATTTTTTATTTTTAAAAATACTGTTGTATTATTATATTTTATCAATCTCTATAATACATTCTAATTTTTTATGATAGACTCATTAAAATTTATTATCAAATTATTTTTATTTATTTATTATTTTAATATATTATATTATTTTTTATTTCAAAATAAGTTGAATATATATTTTTTTACTTTTAATCAGTATTCTTTAAAATCTCTTATATAAATTTATAAATTTATTAGAAATTGAAAATAAAAAATAGTTGAGTTGTTTTTTTTTTTAAAAAAAAAATTAAGTCTTTAAACAACATCATAAAATATATTTAATGTATTAAAATTTAATTTTAAAACTTTTATAATAGAATTTTAAATGGATAATATATGAAATGTGCCTGTCTATAAAATAAAAAAAATGCTTTTTGTATATTTTATTTGAAATGTATATTTTATATTTTATTTATTTTAAAATAAAATAAATTTTACTCGTCACTTCGAAATGAGGAGCGGATGAATAACCACACACCTCCTCTCATAAAGAAAGTTAGAAATTAGTCAAATAGTTGCTAGTCAAAGCAAAAGTTTCAATACCTTTGAATTGGAAATCATTGTACCATCCCTACACAAATAAAGTATCATCTCCCCCATTTAATGAGGTTTTTTTTTTCTTTTTCTTTTTCTTTTTCTTTTTTTTTTCTTGCACATTGGGTATCTCAATATTTTATAATAATTTATTTTTTTTTTACTTAATAAATTATAAAATTATTCTTGCACATCTTATTTGAGATGTATATTTTATATTCTATTATTTTTTAAATAGAATAAATTTTATTGGTTACTTTGAAATGATCAGTAGAGTGTATATCCCACTCTTGAATAGGTGAGAAAATAACATTGCTTTTTTAAAATTTGATTAAAATATTTTTATACCTTAAGGTAGCGTTTGGATGTGGCTTAAACCTGGTTTAGTTATACCAGGTATAGGTATAAAGTAAGGGATAAACCTGGTTTAAACCTAAAATGTGTTTGGATGTGAATAAGGCTTAAACCTGGTTTAAACCTGGTATAAGAAAATAGGTGTTTGGATTGGTAATGATGAATAAGAGGTATAAAGTTGACTTTTTGTATTTATTAATGACGATGTGACCTTTACTTTTATGTATATTATAAATTTGATAATTAAAGAATGTATTAGAATATTTTAAGTAGGAGTAAAAATTTTAATTTTTAAATTTATATAAATTTTACAAAAATTATAAAAAAATTATATAAATTTTACAATTTTAAAATTAATATTATTTTTTAAAATTATAAATTTATAAATATATATAATATAATTAAATATAAATATATTCATAATTTTAATAAAATATAAATATATATAAATTTATAAAATATAAAAAATTAATTTTAAATAATTTATAAATTTATAATTTAAATATTTTTTAAAATTTAAATATTCTAATTAAAAAAATTAAGTAAAATTTAAATATTTTAATTAAAATTTAAATATTTTATGTAGGAGTATTAAAATTTAAATATTTTAATTAAAATTTAAATATTTTAAATAATTTTAATTAAAAATTATAAAATATTGTATAAATTTTAAAATTAATAATTTTTAAAAATAAAATAAAATTTTTAGATTTATTAAAATATAAAAATAAAAAAAATTAAAATTTATAAAATTTAAAATTTAAATATTTAAAATTTAAATATTTAAAATTTAAATTTAAAATTTAAATATTTTTTATAATTAAACTTTTTTTATTAAAAATAAAAAATAAAAAATCCTGAAGCTAAAAGAAAAAAAAAATGAAAAAAAAAAAGAAAAAAAAAAAGAAAAAAAAAAGGAAAAGCCTTTCCCAAGGCACTGCCAGTGCCTTGGGAAAGGAGAGAGAGAGAGAGAGAGAGAGAGAGAGAGGGGGGGAGGGGAGAAGGGGGTAATACCTGGGTGGGTTTAAACCAACGGGGATATCCCCATGCAATAATGAGGGATATCCCCGTTTGGGGGGGATATCCCCAAACCGTTTGGGTATAAAGGGGGGATATCCCCCCTTTATACCCAATCCAAACAGAGTGTAAACTTTCCATCTCTCCCTCCATTGACCCTCCGCAGATCACAGTAACCTGTTTGAACACATTGTATTTTATATAATATTATTGGAACATATATTGTATTATTTGACAAAAAAAAAGTTATATTAATTTATAATTTATTATATGTATTGAATAGAATAATTTTTACGTTAAATAATGTAATTCTTAATTAAATAGTGTAATATCGTGTCGTATTACTGCAATCACCTCCACGCCATGGTCACGATTGCATATATGCTTTGGGAGCATTTTTAACTAGCGATCGTCATTATCCTCCCCTTCCACTTCTATTGGGAGCATTTTTAACTAGCGATTGTCATTATCCTTCCCTTCCACTTTTATTTTCGGCAATGTCCCGAGCGACGTCATCTTTGTTTCTACCCCTATCCCGAGCGACGTCATCTTTGTTTCTACCCCAACGACTTTATCGGAGAATATCAAGAATTTTATCGGAGAATGTTTAAGCGTTGAAGGAGGAGTCAGAAAAAGCACGAAAAAAAAGAGAGCATGAAGAAAAAAAAATAAGTATTATTTGATCAAATTTTAAATATTTAGATTGAATCTGCAAAAATAAAAATAAAGCACACTTTTGTAAAAATATAAAACTAGTAAATATTTTATGAAAATTTATCTAATTTAAAATTAAAATTTAACTTGATATACATATAAAAGTTATATATTTTGAAAGTCTATTAGCTAGACACTAATAATGCCCAAAAAAAAAAAAAACAACAATATGGAAATAAATATTATTTAATTAATATAAAAAGAATATTTAACTTTTTAAAATTTTAGAATATAATTTTTTAAAATATTATAAAATATATAATAAATAATTTTAAATTTTAAAGTATCTATCCTTGTTTATCAATAAGAAACATTAATCGTGAGTTTCCGCTGCTGATGTGTCAAGCTCCCAGCTCTCCTCTCCGAATTCCTCTCTGTGCTTAGCTCTCCTCTCCGAGTTCTCTCTGTGCTTACGTTTTTTCTCTCTGTGCTTACGTTTTCCTGCTGCACGACGTGCTCCCCTGCTACCTACGCAACCTACCCTCTTCATCCCCTGGTGCTACAGAACGTGCGCTCCCACCTTCTCCTCTGACCCTTCTCCTCTTCCCGTTGCACTCCACCTTCTCCTCTGACCCTTCTCCTCTTCCCGTTGCACTCCACCTTCTCCTCTGACTGCCTTCCTTCTTCGCCTCATCTCCTCTTACTGTTGCGTCACCTTCTTCGGCCGATCGTACGGTGGAGCTACGCGTTGCCACCATCGTCGCTTGCTGCTCACCTCTATAGAGGTGCTGGTGGCCGGTGATGATGGTTGATGATGTGATTGGTCGCTCTGACCCGTTCGCCCCCTCCCTCTTTCTCCTCCTCGGCTCGCCTCCGTGCGTCATTTCCTTCGGTTGACTGTACCGCCCTGTACAGTACCAATGTGTTGCTCACCAAGTGTTCGACGGAATGGCTGTATCACTCTGAAATTTATGTTGCTTACCATCTTCGAGTGCTGGTGGCTGGTGATGATGAGGTCGGTCGCCGTCGTCACCTGCTACTCACTTGAGGTTGGTTGCCATCGTCATCTGCTACTCACTTCTGCAGAAGTATGGCCTATCCCTGTGCTGTGGCCATTAACCTGCTACAGAGTTTTCTATGCTATAAATATGGGTGCCCCTTCCTCAGAAGAACACAGGAATAGCCCATATCCATATTTTGGTGGAAAAAGGTTGGCTATTCCTCACTATATATCTGTAAAACATCTCTCCAAAGCTCAGTGATAGAGTTTATAAACATAATAATTGATGCCTTTCTCTTGACTACCATATCAGCCGCACATTCCTTTGTCAATTTATTATTATAGAACTTACAAAATTTCTTAAGTTTTTTGTCTTAAAAATCTAATAGTAAAACAAGTAGCAAATACATTTCCCCCAATTAATTCCTTAAGTTTTTTGCCTTAAAAATCTAATAGTAAAACAAGTAGCAAATAAATTTCCCCCAATTTTTTTTCTATGTGGAATTAGCTTAAATAGTGTCTTACTGTTTTATTTGCCAGTGCGCTCTAATTGTTATCATCCAGGAGCCCTTTAATTCTACAGGTATTCCTTAGTTTTCTTCCTTAATTATTTGGTTCCTACACTATTTGATGTATGGATTTGTGCTAATATTTCCCACTCTTTCTTCCTGTATTTGGTAGGTTGCAACAAGGAGTTTCTTGTGATTTGTGTGCAGCTCTCTTCCTTCCTTCCCGCTTTGCACCTTTGCATTCTCCTCTGTTTAGTACGCCTCCTCTACTTACTTATTCTTGGTGATGTTGCATTGATGCATGATTCCTACTTTATTTTCAGAGATTCCTTTTCATGGGTTTGGTTTTTGTGGTTTTTGGGCTTTAATGTGCAGTTTATAGTTTTCCTGGGTTGATTTGTGTGGTTGTGGTGTCCTCTACATGCAAATTTCTCTATTGGCTTCTGCATGCAGCTTTTGCATGTGTATCTAATTCACTTTATAGTGCCTATACATTTCAAGAAAAAACCTCGGATCGAAGAGAAGGCAATTAAAAGAAGAAAAACTTTCATGTGGAAGTTGAATCTCTTTGTTAAAGAGAAAGTGACTTTATGCTCTCTGTTAATGGCTGCATGTTTTTTAGAAACTGAATATATTCTTGGTTTAGAATAAAGTATTTTTTGTTTTTAAAAAAGGAACAACTTTGTGGGATTTGGTTTCGCCTTTGTGGAGGAAAGTGCTTGCATGCTATGCAGCAACCGGCCGAGTTTTCCTGTACGATTGCTTCTTTGGATTTGGTTTCGTTTTGGGACTCTTGGAACTTCACTTTGTGGGCTATTAGTTGTGCTTCTTTGGATTTGGTTTCGTTTTGGGACTCTTGGAACTTCACTTTGTGGGCTATTAGTTGTACGAGTTGTTTTGGTTGAGGCGATGATGAATTGTCGTATTATGAAAAGTGGTGGAGGGTCTTGAGAAAGAAAAAGCGACGTACGGAAAAAAAAAAGGGGAAAAAAAAAAAAGTCTACAGGATAACGAGGATTGCTGCTTACTCTTCCTCATTGGAGTGCTTCAGATTTTTTAATCGTATGCCGATTATTGGTTCTATTTTCCCCCCCGAATGTGTTTTCTTAATTTCCTATCAAAATTTAACATCGTTCCCTTATCTGTTTTCTATTTGATCCTTGCTGTTTTTTGGGCGAAGGTGCGGGTCGCGAGGCGCATGGTTCTTATATGCCTGTGCTACTTACTTCTTATATGTCTCTAATTTTGAATGCACTTTCCTGCGGAGAATGGTATGTGACTTATCGGCTTTTCGGTGTTAGCGAAGATGCATGCATACTATGCATCAATCAGTATGATCCTCTTTGTGCATTGCCTTCCCGAAAATTTTAATTTGTTTCCCTGTTTTTAATTTCTTTCACCTTTTTTTTTTTTTTTTTTCCTTTTCCTGCTCCCTCTAATTTTTGACGCACTGTTCTACGGAGTATGGTATGCGGCTTATCGACTTTTCGGTGCTAATGAAGATGCATGCGTACTATGCATCAATCAATATGGACCTCTTCTTACGTTGCCTCCCCGGAAATTTTAATTTGTTTTTTTTTTTTTTTTTTCTCTTTGTTTTTTACCTTTTTTTTTTGCCTTCTTCAGTTCTAATATTCTCTTATTCTATTGGGTTTTGTTCTGCGCCGCTTGGCCCTTCAAAGTGTGTTTTTGTTTTCTTTTTTGATATGTTCAAGAAAATGCCTTAATTTTGAATTCCTTTCCTATGGAGAATAGTATGCAACTTAGCCGTTATCCAATGGTAGAGAAGACGCATTCATACTATGCAGTGATCAATCTGAGCCTTTTTTGTACATTATTTTTCGTCTCTTCCTCTGTTTTCCCTGAATCTCTTTGATTTTGTGCTAAATTTTTGAATTAGCTTTTAGTTCTCTGAAACAAAAAATATGCAACTTGAGACTGTACACTTCTTTTTCTCTTTCTTTTCCTCCTTCTTTTACTTATTTGTTAGGTGAAGCAATCAGCAGGGAACTCTTGACAGATCGAACATTTAGTTTGTGGGACCAATTCATTATTTTTACATGATTACGAAAAATGTATGCATTGGGAAAAAAAAATGCATACATTAGTACACATATCAGCTTTCTGCACAGGAGTGTCCTAACAAAATACATGCATTCCCTGATGACATGCATACTTACATTTCTTCCTTCTCTCTTTTTCTTCCCTGTTTGCGTTTAATTTCCCGTGCAGCTCACGCAATGAGGATTATCGAGCTTTCCTGCACAAAAATACTACGGGAAATTGTTGAGGGACTTGGTATGGAGATGCCACCTTGCGAAGTAACTATTGATACAGACGGGAAGTTCTCGGCATATATAGATCTTCCGATCGCACGTTCTGGATCTGTAACTGAGGTTGTTCGCTGCTGGGGTTCTCCATGCCCTGTCTCTGCTGCCGCTGAACAAGATGCGGCCCGTACCGCTGTCTACAAACTTAGAGACGACTTGGATGTACACATAAGGGACGCTAATTATGAAGATAGGGCATTCTATAAGAATTTATATAACCAACTCGCATCGGACCACTCTACGTTGTACTCTAAGTATGATGATCTCAAATGGGAATATAATCTTCTGAAGAAAGCATACAATTCTCTTATCGCTGAGAGAGATGACTATGCATGTGAGCGTTCAAAGATGCGCCAAATTATCAACAACTGCCATGGTGTTATCAGCGACTGCCATGATGCAATTAATTGCCTAGCACCGGCAGCTGCTCCTGCTGAAAGTGATCCATCCGAAGTCGATTGATATTTAGTGGTCTTCCTGTTGTTGGTGAGCTGCTAATAATTCCTGCTTGCCGCAGTTTGTGACAGCCTAGGTTCTTTTTTTTGTTCTTAAGTACCTAGCTTCTTTCTGCTCACTTCCTAAACTGTCAGTGTGCCCTTCGGCCTGCTTCATTTTGGTTGTGTTTTGGTCTTGAAATGTACTTAAACTTATGATTATCTAATTAGTTCTACCTTTATTTCCCGTAATGCTCTTTTTCTTGGCTTACTTCCTTACATGTGAATAATTCCTATTCTTCAGCCTCGGAATGCACTTGACCTTTGTCTTTGTAATCAGCTGCCTGCTAAAGAAACAGAATACATACATTATTATGTAATTAGTTGGGCCACTCTTCTAGCTGCCTATGGTTGCCTTTGTAGAGAACTCTTTTAGCATGAAGCTTGCCATGTCCATTTAATTAACCGCCCTGGGATTACAAGCATGTGGAGCATTAAGGGGTTACCTATTAATTTTTAGAAGTGCTTATGGATCATATAAACAAGCAGCTTAAATTCTACAATTAGCATGCATGCATCCGCAGCTCACACACAGCATAAACTTAGTTGGTTCAGGAGACCTGCCCTTATAACTTTGGTCTCTTTTTCTTCTGCATCTACTGATTGCTTTCTCAATTAATCGATTGCTCGAATTTCAGTGTATACCCATAAAGCTGCCTGTACTTTGGATGGTTTCTTTGGTCAAGCAGCTACGGTAAGTCTAAATACTTCTCTTAATTCCTATTCTTCGGCCTCGGAATGCACTTGACCTTTGTCTTTGTAATCAACTGCCTACTAAAGAAACAGAATACATGAATAATTATGTAATTAGTTGGGCCACTCTTCTAACTGCCTATGGTTGCCTTTGTAGAGAACTCTTTAGCATCAAGCTTGCCATGTCCATTTAATTAACTGCAATTAATCGATTGCTCGAATTTCAGTGTATACACATAAAGCTGCCTGTACTTTGGATGGTTTCTTTGATCAAGCAGCTACGGTAAGTCTAAATACTTCACTTTCTTCTTCTCTCTTTCTTTTTTTTTTTTTTTAAAGGCGATGATGATGCAGTCAGAAAAAAAAGAGGAAATAAGGAATGGTCTACTCATTGACCTTGGAAAATTGGACACCCGTTTGTATCGGAATATTGCACGTGCATTATCTGGATGGTATATAATGTATGCAACCATTTGTGCGTAGCCGGCAAGCGTGCATTATCTGGATGGCCTACAATATATGCAACCATAAAAAAAAGAAGAAGGAATGGTCTACTCATTGACCTTGGGAAATTGGACACCCGTTTGTATCGGAATATTGCACGTGCATTATCTGGATGGTATATAATGTGCGCAACCATTTGTACGTAGCCGGCAAGCGTGCATTATCTGGATGGCCTACAATATATGCAAACCATTTGTGCGTTGCCAATACACTCCGTACTAATCTGAGCCTTACACTTTCTATATATTTATTCTTGGTTTTCCACTTTGGTTTTCTTTGTTTCCCTTTAGTGTATATATATATATATATATAGTTTCTAGATTTTATGAAAGGATGATGACACTTTTTTCAGCCTATTGTTGATTCATTCCGCAGCATTTGTTGTGCTTTTGGTGCTATTTTTTTACTGCCCTATTGATTAACTGCTTCCTCAGATATGCCATTGTGCTTCCCTCTATTGTAAATATTGTTGATTAAGTAGGCATTATTCTTGGAAATGTGTGAGCGCTAATCTTTGTGTTTGATTGGGGAATGAGAATGCAACTTTGGAATTTTAAGAGTTTATAGCTGCAATTTGCTAATTTAGGTGCATTATTCGATTTGGGAATGTGTGAATTTGTACTTAGCTTATGGTGTTAGTATTTGAGTTTGATTGGGAATGAAGATGGAACACTAGATTGTAAGGCTTGATAGCAACTGCAATTTACTAATTAAGTTGTGTTCTTCCATTTAGAGATGTGTGAATTGCTTATTAGTTTGCACTTTGATTTGGAAATGTGTCAATTGCTGATTAGTTTGCAGTTCAGTTGGAAATGTGTGAATTGCTAATTAATTTGCAGTGATTGAATGCAGAAAGGTGAATAAGTTTATTTATCCGGTAATAGCTGGTACATTGTGATGTGATTATGGTCTTGCCAAGCTAAAATTAAATCCTGCTTAGTGAATTAAGTTATAAACAGTCAGTTTTTGATATCTTCCTGATATATTTGATCATTTTAATCTATGGATTTCAGGGTGAATCTTTGAGTTGATTGGGAGCGGGAGTGGATCGCTAGATTTTAACTTTTGATGGCTCCAGCTTTATGATTCATCATTGTTTCCCGAGTTGGAAAAACCCTTTATGACATGATGCATCGCTATATAGAAGTGGGTAGCCATAGTGATTCACCAGCATTTTCCATAGTGATGAACTTTTTTTTTTTTAAAGGCGAATCGAGGGACTAACCTTTAGGTGCGCCTATAATCCGGGTTTGTGCCAGATGTTAGTGCTTACTAATAGCTATCATTCTTTGGTTTGTTAAGAGATAAGATGGTTCTCTGCATTAATTGTTGGATTGCATTGCATAGTATTTTATTAGTCCTTAACTGACCAGCTATTTCTTTCTTGGTATTATTCCTGTTTGCTTCAGCGAGGACAAGTAATTTCACTTTGAAAGTCTAAATGGTTCAACATGTAGCTGTGTAGGGAGTTAGCTTACAAGTGTTGTTTGGTGATCAAAAAGGAGTACATGAAAGTGTTGCATAAAATGGAGAGTTTGGAGCTACACTGTTTAGATTTGCTTTTGTTTTCTACTTTTGTTGAATATATATTTAGATACTAAACACTAATTAACCACCACATTTGATGGCGATTGCTAAAAAAAATTCCATACAAACTGTTGAGTATTGGAATGAATCTTTTATAATAGGTAGCTAAAGCACTTGCAGTTACTACAAGTTTTAGTAAAATATGATGTAGATCAAAGTTATATCGTAGTTGTAAAACACAAATGCCCCCATTTGAGTTGTGCCTGGCTCGAACTATTTTGAAACAAAATTTATGCAAGCAATGGGTGAAAGTAGTGCCTTCTCTTAAACAAACGAAACAAAGAAAAAGGAACTAACCTGTGCTCTTTTGTACAGATTGAAGAAATCTTGGAACAGGAGCCATGCCTAATTCCAACAACTGAGCGCAACTTGCACTTCTGCTGGCTTAGAAATGTTCCATGGTATTAAGATGCTATATCGAACAAAGGGTAGAGTGGTAGATGTTGACAACAAGTAACAAAATGCTACACAAAGTTCAACAAAGAGTTGTGTCTAGATAATCTAATAAAAAGCTGTTAATTTCCTACTAAATCGAGAGAGAAAGATACTCTTTTGATACTTGAAGAGTAGTTCTAGCATGTTCACCTGGAAATACTTCTGTATTACCATCTCTCGATTATGTGGCAAGACACCTTAGTCCCTAGACATTAAAAGGTTTTGTTTACATTTTAAAACAAGAGGACTTAGGCCTAGAAATTAAAAGTGATACAACAAGCACAGAGTCTGTGTGTTTGTGTCACTTTAGATCACTTGAGGGTGCTATTTTGGTTTTCCGCAAGGACCTTCTATCGCGGCTCTTTTGGCAATGGGTTTTGATCCAAATGAACAGGTTGTATTAGTGTCATGGTTGCATTTTTTGAAATATACTTGGTTCAGACCTGGAATTGAAAACCAAATTCTAACGTGATCTAGCCGGTTTCAGATTAAAGCCTAAACCAAAATATAATGCAAAGTGATTATCATGGAGCAAACCTGATATAGACTTCAAGCTCCAATTCATGGTTGATCTGGGAGAGGTGCTGAAAATTGGAATGACATTGTGGTTTGTTTGTATCCTCTGATTAACAACAGTAATGACACCTTGGACCATGCGCCTATTCTGCAAGTGCTTAGTTGATGCTCATTTACACAATAATGATGCTTAATATATTCAGTGATTTCCTTACAATTAATTGATGCTTACGATATTTTGGATTGTGCTTGAAATTGGGGTTTCTCGCGCTTCTACTTGCATGGTTTTTACTACTTTCTTATGATAGTTAATTGCTATGATGATTCCCTCTTTCATACCAGTTTTCTAATGATTACTGATTAGTTGGGAGTCGGATTGTCGGTTATTGCGTTCTTGATAGAAATGGTGGGGGAGTTTCTTTCTTCGTTGGTGTGGGCATACTTGGACGGCTTATACGGGAAATTTTTGCTTTTTAGTGGATGTGGGTATACTTTGGAGCGGCCGCTTTGCGGGCAACCAGTTGCCCAGCTTTTCCACTACAGTTATGCTTTCGGTTCTTGCTTTGTGCTCAATTTTGCCGATAATCCGAAACAAACACGGCTTTTGCATAGGAGGGAAATTCAAGTGGTGCCTTTTGACTAGAGGGAAAATCTGAGCAAATTATGTATGTTTCTTCTTTATTGATAGAATAGTTGTCATTCCTGATTTGCCTTGCTTTATCTTCGATTGGATTACCGGAAACATATGCTTTACTTTTAGTTCCAACTTTCGCCTGCCTGCACAAAGAAGTTTTTTCATCTT